>RJWT010024060.1:0-16600 GCA_004365215.1 Cuniculus paca | reverse complement strand
CAGGGCGTACTTGACATCTTGCTGGTCTTACTCTTTTTTCAGGAGGTTCTTATTATATTATACAATGTATAATTAATAGGAGCATAAAATATCAACCAAATAAAGTATTACATTCTTAATACGTACTGCATGTTTAGAATAAACATCAACATTTTCACATCAGCTGTGTACTTGCTTACAAAACCTAAAAGATAACATCAGAAATAAATTCTGATATGAACTTCAATGAAAATACCAATAGAACTCTACCACAAAAATAATCTTTGCTTCAATTCTCACACCCAAGGCAGTCTGCACACATGATAACCACATGTTCCATGAACACATCTGGTTTACACTGACACACGTGTGCTTAGGTTTCCTTTCCTATGCAGTAGGCCGTGCTTGTTGCCTCACGTCTTCTTGTTTTGTCAGGCACTTCCTACTATAATGTATAATATGCACTTACCCAGAAAGTACAATCAATAAAATAAACTATCAAATATGTAGTGAGTGCTTAGAAGAAAAACCAGTATTTTCACATCAGTTGTGTACTTGCTTACAAATCCTAAAAGATAACATCAGAAATAAACACGTATGTGAACTACCATGTAAACACAGACGAAAGTCTACCACAGAAATAAGCTCTGCTTCAGCTGTCACACCCAAGGCAGTCTTCACACATGACAGCTGCATGTTCCATACACAAGTATCGCTTACACTGATAGCACGTATGTTTTGCTCTCCTGTCCTTTTCTGTCGGGCACAGTTGACATCTTTTTTGTTTTCCTGTTGTCACAGTAGGTCTTAGTGATGCTGTGCCTGCCCATTCACCTGTCAGCTCACCAGTGTGCTCTGCAATTTTTTTGCATAGTTCCCTGGGCAGAAACATTTTGGTTTTCCTGTGCTATTAATGATCTCTTAGGAGTTCCAATCACAATCTTCTAAGAAAATTTCTCCATAATATTTTGCACTTGTTATTTTCTTTGTAAACTATCAAACTATTTACGCCCGCACATGTTTAGGATTGAGTAAAACACAACCATTGACCAAAGCTTTGTGTTTTGAGTGACATCATAGTTGCTACATGACTCATCAACATCTCCTCCACCTTTGGTTTTGTTGTAGAAAGTTACCAGGTTTCCATTTCATCCAGGTCTCCAGTTGGTTTTTCTTTGCCACATGTGAGGTCAATGTTACATCTTTCTGAAATCTAAAGATTTTACTATACAATTCTGTTTTCAAATTGAAACATTTCATTTGGAATTTCTGCTTTGGTTCCTATGCTACTCAACTCTAGCTCGGTCAGCAAATGTAACATCAATTGGAAACTGGTAAACCAATGGTCAAATGTCACATTCCAATTAGTTTGGAAGATGAGAGCAACAAGTCTGTTCACAACATCACCAGGTTTGTTATTATATGAATAAGAACCTGGTGGCTGAGTTCCAGGATAAATTTCAAAGTTGAAAGCATAATAAGTCTTGGCATCTAGAAGGGCATAAATTTTTATGCCATATTTTGAAGATTTTTGAGAATATACTGCTTGAAGCTACAGCAACCATGAAACACTCCAAGATGTTCATCCATAGTCATGTATTCAGATATGCAAATTGCTTGACAATTACCATAGTCATGTATTCAGGTATGCAAATTGCTTGACAATTACCCACAAATCCCTCAAATCATGAGTGGATAGCAACCAGATTATCAGGTCCTCTTCTTTTTTTGGTAGGTGGTTTTGTCATTAAATCTCAGGCAATTTTGAAGGAAACCAAACCTCATTGTCACCTATTCTACAAACCTCAAACCCATGAGATTACCATGATAAAATCCTGCTAAGTACAGCAGACCTATGAATGCTTTCAGTTCAGCTAGTGAGGTGTCATAATAAACACATCTTAGTATGGCCATATGTGCATACAGAACATTTTACTTGTATTTCAGCATTTGTGTACTTCACAACATCTTGTAGTATTTTGTCTGTTACAAACAATTTCCAACATTGAACAGCAGTGCTCAAATTCTGTCCAATAGGTTTCACTTCTGCCAAGATCTTCACTGTATTTTCAGACCTAGTTCTGACACTGGATCGTTCCGTTTGGTTATATGACCATCTTGTGCCATTTCTACTAGTCAAATACACACTCACATTGTTGTTTTCTTTGTCATCTGAATCAAGGAGATCTGCATTCCCTGTGTATCGGTCAATTCTTGCTCCATTTCAGTCACAGAAACTTTGGTTCACATGACTGACATCGAAGTCATTATCATCTTCATGATATCTTTATCTATGCATGAATGGTCTGATGATTCACTTTTGACCTCCAAAACTTGTAAATCTAGTTTTTCATGTGCCTTTGTACTGAATTGGGCTAATTCTACCAGAAAAAAAAAAAAAGAGAGAGAACTTTCAAAAAAAAATAAATAAATCCTAAAAGCACAAAAACTTAGCAATGAGCATTTCATGGATAAAATTCGCCTGTTGCTGTTTAGGATCTCCTGTACATATCTTGCCATTCATCTGCCAAGTGGGTGACTACAAAGATGAGTATTTTGCCTTCCCCAGGTGCAGCTACCTTCCATTTATGGTAATATACATGTTTATAGAACAGCAGAGTGTGTGGGTGTATTTTACCCCTCATGATGCTCAGATAAATGCAAAACCTGTTAGAGGGAGAATTATGTGGATAAAAATCCCAGGTTGATGCTTTTGCACACATGCATACACCTTGTTGTTCATCATACCAAGTGGGTAAATATGAACATTGCTTCCTGTATCTCTTCAGTGCATTGCAGCTACTGAAATGCACGGCTCACTACGATTATGCTAAAGTACAAATTTACAGTAGAAAAGTATGGAATGGCTTGTTGTAACCCAGTGTTATGCCTTACAGGATAGAGAAGTGCTGGAGACTTCTAGAGAGGCTGGGAGAGTTTGGGGGACCTAGAAGTCAGTGCTTCTGAGCATTGAGGAACGGAGAGACAGGGTCCCCACTTCCTCCCAGCTCTTGCTGCATGACAGACCTTTGAAAGATTTATGAAACCAAGATCCCTGCTTGCTCTCTCCCCCTAGCCGTGGGGGCTGCAGAGTTGTGGCCAGAGGCGGTGGAATTAGCCCTCTCTGATGTTAATTCCAGGAAGTGTCTTGGCCTTTTTGTCCCCACACCCACTCAGGTAGCAACACAGGTGGGTGTTGCTTCTGTAATGTCAGCTTTTCACCCCATCCCTAGCAGCAGCCCAGCCCAGGTCCCCCTCATCTCTTAACTCATCTTACCCACTCCACTTTCGCTCCCCTGACACTCCCTCTCTGCACCGCAGCTGAGGGAGCTTTCCAAAGCTTGCTTTGTGCAACTCCTCTGTGGGCAGCGCTGCGATGACTATGCAGGGCCTGCAGGCTGCAGGGCAGGCTCCCCACGCAGCTCCCAGGTCCCCCCTTCTGGCTGGCTGCCCCTGCCTTCCCCACCTTTAAACCTGCCTCCACTGAACTACATGAACGAAGCCCACCAGCTCCTGCAAGGCCTTTGCCCTCGCTGCCCCCTCTCCTTGGAACGCTCTTCTCTGATTAACTCCTGCCCAAATCCCAGGACTGCGTTTAGATCGCTTTCCAAAGGAAAACCCCCTGAAGTGGTAGGCTTGGTTAGGGGCTGTCATGGACCTTTGTCACATTCATGTTAACATCTTGTCATTTTCTTCTTGTCTGTCTCTTCATCCTGGCTGCACATTAGAATGACCAGGGTGCTGCCGCTCACAATTTGCACTTGCTAAGTCTTGGAAGCAACCTATAGGCCAATCAACAGATGAACGGGTAAAGACAATGTGATGTTTATACACAATGGGAGTATTCTTCTGCTGTAAAGGACAAACTTGAGTCATTCGTAGGAAAATGGATGCACCTTGAGACCAGAATGTTCAGTCAAGTAAATCAGACATACAATCTATAAAAGAATCACATGGATTCTCTTATATGAGAAGCCCAAAGCATAAATAATTAAAGAGTAAAATAAAAGATAGGCAATAAGAAACAGGGAGAGAGATCTTTCGCAAATGGAAAGGGGACCTAGAGACAGAGGGAGGGGGGAAGGAAGGAAGGAAGAAGAAGGGGAAATTAAAAGAATGAATATGCATTATGTGCAGTACAATTCCTCACAATGAATATAATCATGATGTACTAATTTTAAAAAGCTAATCAGAAAAGAGGGAATTGTCTGAAAATATGCATTTACCACATTTCTTTCTGAAGGTGCAAGAACAGTCAGTAAAACCTTTATTCTACTCGCTGTCTATAAATCAACGCTTCCTCCCTGGGGACCAGAAACTGTCTTTTATAAGGTTTAGCTGAGGAGAAGAGGAAGCCTAAAGACTCCAAGCCGAAGGGCAGCAGCACGTTTTCCTAAAAGTCAGCACAAGAGCGTGAATTCAGAAATGAGCAGATTAAAATAAAATGGATATTTTTGTCTTTTTTAAAGATGGTAATAAACAGAAGATGCAGGTGCATAATTTCCTGGAAATTATGAAAATAAATCGAAGTCAGAAATGAATGAAAATGTGTGGAAACTACAAATAAGATGTATCCTACTTGCTCGGTTTGTGTCGGTTTCATTGCTTTGTTCTTGTTCATTGTAGCATTGTTGGGAGGGATGATGCCTCTCTCAGGCCCAGACAGGAGAGGCTGGCACTTTGGCGGATCCCCATGCCACCACCACCATGCACAAGCAACGTGCAGGCCCTGGAGAAAGGTTCCCCTGCTCTGTAGCCAAGAAGCAAAGTGCAATTGTGTCTCCAGTTGGACCAAAGCTCATACAGAGTCTGTATCACATGGCTGGAGTGAGAGAAGTACTTATCTGAAAATTTCTGTCTCTCAAACCTTTCCTCTCAGAGATTCTTCCGGGAGGGCTGTCCTTTTTCTTGTTCCTTGTCTGTTGTCGTCTGCAGATCCAGAAAACAACCAAGGAATTCTGGTGGCTGCAAGAATTATGACTTAACACACTATTCCCCACTGCCGAGTGTGAGAGCTGAGGAATGTTTTTCTATGGTAAGTAGCTCACACGGTTCTTACATGTGTGTATATGTCGGTCCGGACATCACACAGCTGAAGGGAAACAAAGGGCATCAGTTCCACCATGGATATTGACATCTAGGTTTGCAAATAGTTTTGTAAAATGATAAATTGAACCTACACCTACAAAGAAAATTTAATAAAATCTTTTAATTTTAAATAACTTTGATTGACTCCTCTGACATGAATAACTTGTACTTGGTTTTAGAATGCTAATGTTACTATTTTAGAAGAAAATAGTTTTACCATACATGAAAATTATTTTAGCTCTTTTCATCGTCACATAATTAATTTCACATCTTTTTCAATTTCACAGCTTAATGATAATACAGTTAGTCCTCATCATTCATGAGTTCTGCATCTGCAAATTAACCCGCTTGCTAAGATGTATTTGTAACCCTCAAGTCAGTGAGGTTGGTGTCTTCACGAGCATTTGCGGGCATGTGCAGAATGCCGAAGACTCTGTGTGCGTCATCCGAAGAGCATGTTCCCAGGTGAAGTTAGACACAGTGCTCTCTGCAGCCTGGTTTTAGCTCCCAGACTGTGAGCACGTATCCTTTCAAGATCTCTCTAGTGCCCACAAAGCATTTGGTGCTTTGTTGTTGCTAAGTTTGGTTTAAAATGGTCTCTGCCGGGCGTAGTGGCTCATAACTATAATTCCAGGGCTCTGGAGGCCGAGGCAAAATGATCACCATGACTTTGAGATCTGCCTAGGCTACATAGCGAATTCAAGGCCAGACTGAACTACATAGTGAGGCCTATCTCAAAACAACAAAACAATAAATAAATAAATAAATAAATAAATAAATAAATAAATAACAAAATGGTCCCCAAGGGGCTGGGGATATAACTTAGTGGCAGAGTGTTTGCCTGCAATGCACAAGGCCCTGAGTTCAAATCCCACTCCTGCTACTATGCCATATATAGTCATAGCAGTACGGTATTGATTAAGTAACACATGGCACAGTCATACAATAGAATCTCATACAACCTTTAATAAGAAAAAGAAAACTAGTAGACTTGGCCAAATTTCTAGGGTTTAAAGCAATGCCCAGACTGCTAGGGATTAAATCCTGGCACTACCACTTACTAGATCTGTGACTTCATTTAAGCACTTTTTTGTTCATTTTTTGTTTTTTGAGACAGGGTCTAGCTAGGGAGTTCAGGCTGCCCTTGAACTCACTTTATAGCCAAAACTAGCTTCAAACTCATGGCGATCCTCCTACCTCAGCCCCTTGAGGGCTGGGATTACAAGTGTGTGCCACTGTACCGATTATTTAAACTTTTTATGCCTCAGTTTCTTTGTCTGTAGCTAAGTATTAGAACTTTCTTCATAAGACTGTTGTGAGATGAAGAGCCAGTACATGTGACAGATGCGTGATAACTGTATATACAATTGCAATCAGAACCAGTGTAGTCAGGAGTTACAAGGAAAACAAGACAATACAGGACACATACTTTATAGTATTATTTATAATGGTCACTCAAGGTGTCAAACACAAAGAAAGTGCAGGAAATCTGTCCACACACTAAAGACCTAGAAAATCCAGCTGAGGGCCTGGATCCCATGGCAATAACCTACATGAGTTCAGCTGAAAACCTAGAGCCCATGACTGCCCCACTGCGAGTCCAACTGGAGGCCTAGAGTTCACAACTATGACTCATGCAAGTCTGGTTCATGGATTTGCCCTGGGAAGGCCCAAAGGTCAGCGGTGGAAGCCAGAAGGTCTGTGCCAGTGGGATGAAGGATCTGTGCCAGCAGGCTGAGGGCTCTGCACTGGAGCCAGGAAGCAATGCTCAAAGTAAGGACCAGAGCTCCCCTGAAAAGTACCACAGCCACCCTCAGCAACAACAAGGTCCCGAGCTCCTCCAATGATGAGAACAGCCGAATTCATATCAGGAAGCCAGTGTGACAAGCTTCTCCAGGAAAACAAAGAAATAACAGCTCCAAACAATAACGCAGACAACCAACAATGCTACTCTTCCTCTCCAGGTTTCCTTTTCATGCTGGCAACAGTCCTCAGGTGGGCCATCAACGCTCAGCACCACACTGATTCAGTCCAGCTGGTGTTTAAGTTGACCACCAGTTTTTAATCCACCACAACCAGTATGTGCATTATTTGCAAAGATAAGATATAATGTCCTAGATATTAAGGAATAAAACTGAAGTACAGAGTATAGTAATAGGCTATCTTTTGTGAAAACAAAATAACATGCATATGTATAGACATATATGCCAGTTTCTCTGAAAGGGTGCACAAGAAGCTGGTAGTACTGATGGTTTCAGGGAGGGAAATGGCAGAGCTTGGGGTGGTAGGAAGACTTTTCACTGCATCACCATGACTTTGACCTCCAAATCTTAGTGGTTTAAAACAACAGCAACCATGTAAAATATTGCATGATTTCTGTGGGTTAGGAAATCAGATAGAGCTCAACAGGGATGGCTCATCTCTGTCTAGAACGTCTGTGATTGTTGCTCTGATTTTCTTCTTCTAATATTTTAGGTTGATTTTTCAGGTCTTCTGTGAATGTATTAGTCCATTTTCCCATTACTGGACACGATAACCAACACCTTCAAATTAAAGGAGGAGAGGTTTGCTTTGGCTCACAGTTTTTAGGTGATTCAGTCCCTGGTTGGTTGGCTCCAAAGCAGAAACATCGGGGTGCAAGGGCCACGCAGGGGAAAGTTGCTTCCCTACTGTCTTGGTTACTTTTCTTCGTTGCTGAGACAAACACCTGACACCAAAGTGAAGGCAGGAAAGGTTTATTTAGCTTACAGTTTCTGGAGATTTCAGTCCATAATCAGCTGTCTCCAAGGCAGGGTGGCATGGCACTGGGGCAACACTTCAAGGCAGCAGCCAGAGCAAAAGAGCAAACCAAACCTCTTCTCTACCCTCAAATTGTACACAGGCCACATCCTCCCGCCCCCACCTTCAGGGCTGGTGTAACACTCACAAAATGTCCTTGCCCTCCTTTGCCCAGGATGAGGATATTTACACAGTAAGAACCTTGGCTCCCTGCTGAGTCTCTCAGTTAAACTTCTAAACTTCTCAAGTTGACACAATGTATTAACCATAAGACCTACTGAAAGGAGGAGCTGGGGAGGGAAACAGACCCTCCAGAGGTTCACATCTGGGAACTCACCTGCCCCAACCAGGCCACACACTTCAATAGCATATTTAGCTATGAATTCATCCATAGATGAACCCAATGATGAGCACGGCACCCCTGTGATCCAACCACCTTTTTAAAACCCCACCTCTGAACACAGAAGACTCTTAGGGCACATTCTAGATCTAAGTCATCACCAAACTATATGAACCCTAAGGACAGGAACCATGGTTTATTCTTTTCCACATTGCCCACAGGGCGTGGCATAAGCACTCTGGACAATCTTGAGGGAGTTAATGAACTAATAAGAATACATTTTCTCATTTCCTCTATAGCCAGCTTTACTCCTCAGTTCCTGATCTCCAGGGTGCCCACTCCCTCTTTGTTGGCTGATCTCAGGTCACACAGATCGAAATTTTGTAACCCTACAAACAAAGCCTCTCACATTTTTAAGCAGGCACATCTTGTGTAAGAACAATTTTTCAAAGAACTGTATCAACTGAGGGCTCTGGCACGGAAAGAACAAGACGAGTCCCTGCAGACAAGCCCTGTGCAGAGAACCAAATTCACACGTGAGTGGCAGGAGCCAAAACCCAAGACCTCGGGACTTTCCACCGAGACACACACGAGTGGGGAGGGAGGATGACATTGATTTGACAATGAAAAAAAAATGTTTCTTTAATCTTTAAAAGAAAAAAAACCACCAAAAGACATAATAGCTGGTGAAAAGGCAAAAGTAGCAGAATCTTAATATTTAACACCAAAATTCCAGTGAAGAAAGGAGCTGTCTTTGGGGAAACACTTCTGTTTGTTGCTTGTGGTAGAAAGGGTCACCCAGATCTTTCGACAAGAGCCAAGGTAGAAAAGAACAAATACACCATGGGAGAGGAGGATTGGTATTCCTCTGAGGGGAGAATTAAGAGAGGGAGACGTTATAGTTAGGGTTTACAAGTGAAAAGATTTAATACAGGATGCAGATCCATCACACGTGTGGCAGTAAAGCAAGATAAGCCCTGAGAATATGAAGAGACCAAAACAAGCCATGTAAACAAGCTGTTTCAGCTCCCAGAAGGCAAGGTGCCCAGGTCAGTCAGGCAAAGAAGTTGCTAGGCAGTGGGGTTGAAATTGACATCATCAGCTGGGCCTGGTGGTGCCTGCCTGTAATCCCAGCACTGGGGAGGCTGAGACAGGAGGATGGTTGTGAGTTCGAGACCAGTCTGGGCTACAAAGTAAGCTCAAGGCCAGCCTGAATGGCATAGTGAGACCCTGTCTCAAAAAGACAAGGGCCGGGGATCTAGCTCAGCAGCCTAAGTGCCTGCCTGGCAAGCGTGAGGTCATGAATTCAATCCCCAGTGCTGAAAAAAAAAAAAAAAAAAAAAAAAGAGGACTCCACCTGACCTTAGCTTTCATCTCTTTTCTTTATTTTCCCATCTTCTCGCCATCCTTGCCACTTCTCATCCCCCCTGAACATATGAGCTGCACTGGTGTGAGGCAAGAGGACACATAATTTATAGGGTTCTTTTATAATATTCACCCAAAGTGTCAAATGCAAAAGAGTGAGGGAGATTCACCCATACATTAGAGACCCAAAGAATCCAGCTGAGGGCCTGGATCCCCTGGCAATGTCCTGCATGAGTTCAGCTAAATACCAAGGGCCTGTGGCAATGTCCTCCACGAGTCCAGCTGGAGGCCTGGAGCCCACGACAATATCTCATGCAAGTCTGTATCAAGGATCTGCACTGGGGAGGCCCTAGGGTCAGTGGTGGAAGCTAGAAAGTCTGCGCCAGCAGGATGAAGGATCTGTGCCAGCAGGCTGAGGGATCTGCACTGAAGTCAGGAAGTGATGCTCAAGGTAAGGATCAGAGCTCCCCGGAAGAGAACCACAATCATCCTCACCAGTACACACACACACACACACACACACACACACACAGATGTACATCACAGCTCATTTTTCATAGCCCCAATCTGGAAACAACCAAAGAGCTCTTCAACAGGTGATACACCCATACCATGGAACGTTACTCAGAAAAACAGAGGAGCAACTGATGCATTCAACAGCTTGGAACATTCAACGGTTTGAGGATCTCATGGACATTTTGCTGATGAGAAAAGCCAGTTTCAAAAGGAAACACTCCTTGTTCCAGACAACCTTTTAGATGTGGAGAACAGATTAATGGTTGCCAGGGGTTACTGGTGGAAGGTGGGAGGGACTCCCTTAGAGGTGATAGGATAGGTCTGCAGCTGGATTTGTGGTAACGGGTATACAACTCAATATGTGGTAAAGTTGAATAGAACCACACACACAAACACGCACACAAATGAGTCTATGTAAATACTGGTGAATTCGGGGGGGGGGCGGGGAGAGTGTGTATATTGCACAATGCTAATTTCCTAGTTTCAATCCAGCAAGGTGTTACCACTGGAGAGATTTGGGCCAGCACACAGGGGACCTCGGTGTACTATCTTTGCAAATTCCTGTGAATCTATAATTATTTCAAAACAAAATACTTAACAATGGAAAGGAATAGAGGAAGAGCATACAACAGATAGAATAGAATAGAGGTCAGAGCTCCTCTTTCACAGTAAGGATGAGTTTGTTCTGGCAAACATTTTGTTTGGACGCTCAGTGGGAGTACTGAGTCACAATGTAAAATGTACTTGTGGGTGTTTGTTTGTTTGTTTGTTTGTTTTGGGGACAGGCTGGCCTTGAATTTAGTATGCTCCTGTTGCCTCAGCCTCCAGAGTTCTAGGATTACAATTGTGCACCACCAAGCTGCACGTGGAATGTGCTTTTTGGGGATAAGGGTGCTCTCCGAGGTCAAAACTAGTGTGAAAACCTCTGTTCCATAACACGCTTGGCTGACTCAAAGACCAAAGGGGCCGGGCAGACATGCAAAAAGGTAAGGTACTGTCACCCAACTTCCCCATACACCAGTCGAGTTCTTACTGTGACAGGTTTTGTAATGATACAGTCTTTACTTCCCCAAATCAATATACTTGCTTATTTTTCTTGAATCACATGATACTCTTGACCTATCTCTTCTCTCCACTCTTTCCAGTTTTTTATTTTTTTTAATCATGATAAAATATAGCCGGGCATAGTGGACCAAGCCTGTTATCCTAGCATTCTCTGACAGGCTGAGGCAAAAGGATTGAAAGTTGGAGCCCAGCCTGGGTAACTTAGAAACTTAGGGAGACCTTGCCCCAAAATAAAAATAAAAAAGGTTGCGTATGTAGCTCAGTGAAAAGACCCTGCACTCAATCTCTAGTACTGCAAAAAGAAAAAAAAAAAAGATGATTCTAACCATTTTTTTAAATGGCATTAAATATATTCACCTTATTTGGCAATCATCATAATTCTCCATCTCTAGAATGTTTTCCTGGGATCAGGGATATAGCTCAGCAAGACAGCACCTGCCTGGCAAGCACGAGGTCCTGAGTTCAATTCCCGGTACAAAAAAAGAAAAAAAAATTGCCTCGTCATGTACTACACAAGAACTGGGGCTGTAGCTTTATAGTAAGCTGCATATAAAGGCTCAGCAAAACAAAACAAATCTCGCTGTTCTTCCCCACACCTTCTGGAAACCATTGCTCTCTTGCGGTCTCTATGCACTTCTCCCCACTTTTGAAAGTGAATTGGTCTATTTGCTGAGTAATAAATCAGCAACATAAGGTAACAAAGCTTCATCATCTCACAATTGGCGGGGAGCAGATGGGCTGAACGGTTTCCGGCTGAGGGTCTCCCATGGGCTGCAGTGGACCTGTGGCCAAGGCCAGAATCATGGGGAGCCTCCGCAGGGCCCAGAGGATGTACCCCCTGGCTTCTGCACACAGCTGGTGGCAAGCAACGGCTCCTTGCTAGCTGAAGGCCACAGACTTCAGTTCTTCCTTGCCTGGGCCTCTCTGTAGAACGATTTGCAGAAATGGGAAACTGGAGACAGACAGACAGACGGACAGACAGGCAGGCAAGCAGAGAAACTAACCCCCCAGGCATCAAAATGGAAATGAGTCTTTCACAACTTAATCTCAGAAGTGACATGCTATTACCTCCACCATATGTCACCCCGTGCAATGTAGTACGGGACTCCCCAAGGGGGTAGGACGCTAGAGGACACCATGAAGGCCAGCCCTCAAAGACAGACACCTAGGAAAAGAAATACTTCTGTACTATAAGCAGAGCGCCAACCCAAATATGATTAATGACAAGTGCCACCAGTATCCACCCTGGGACGACAGAAGGGAATGGTGGAGAATCCAATAAAGTGAAGAAGGGCAGCTGCTAGTCACAGTGTCGCCAGGGAAAAATACAGATCATGTTACTGGAAATCTTTCAGTGTGGAGTATTGGCTAAAGTTTTTTGTTACATTTAATGTGGCCAAACAAAAGACACACACGGGCTAACCCCATGCTGCTAGTCTGCAGATTCTGCAACAAGGTCTAGCTAGGCACGAGGAGTAGTAACAACTCAGCTTCAGAATCAGCCCGACCTGGCTTATTACCACCTGTGTGACCTTGACCAAGCCTCAGATTCCTTCATGTTAAAGCAAAAACTAAAAACTGGCATTTCACGTTATTAAGTGAAATAATATGTAAAATCCTTCTCATGAGATCAGCAGCACAGTAACTGCTCCAGAACGTTAGCCGTTGTCATTACTGCTATTCCAGCAGCGAGGTGGAAATTGGAACAGTAATATTCTCACTATGATGTGGCTATTACCTGCTTGGGCTATTAAACTATGCTAAGGTTTTTTAGGGGTTAATCCCCACACTACAAAGACAACAGCTGCTACTGAGGCCAGGCCTTCAAGGACCACCTTAACTTCCTTCAAAATTTTATCTTGGACAAGCCCTGTTAACCTCCACGACCTGCAAAAAGAAACAACCTTCTTTTTTTTTTTTTTAGTGGTTTGGTTTTGGGATTTTTTGTTTTGTTTTGTTTTTGTTTTTTGAGACAGAATCTTGTATGTAGCCCAGGCTGGCCTTGAACTCATGACAATCCTCCTTCCTTTGCCTCCCGAGTGCTGGGATCACAGGCCTGCACCACCTTCACAGCCAGCTTGAAACGTTTTTGTGGTACGGAAAATACAGAAGTCACATCCTGATGTCCCCCATTTTCCAGCCTCCTTTGTGTGAAACCCAGCTATTTTCAGGCTGCCAAAACCAACACCCAAAAGGAGGCCGCCTCTTGAAGCGAACAGCAGCAGGGTGACCTAGGTAGATGTGTCACACTTTTTGAGGACCCCTTCTAGCCCAATGTATGAACCACCTGTGTCCAAACATTTGGCGATCCACTTCTCATCGAATGCCTGCAATGCCAAACGACTCCTACCTCCTCCAGAGTGGCATTTCATTTGATGCGGAAGTTTATGCTTTTGTTCAAAGAATACCCAGGGAACATTTTCTGTATTAGGTGCTGGGTATAGAGTGGTCAACAAGACAGTTGCTATCTTTCATTTCCTGTTGCAGGATATAGAAACAAAGAAATGAAAATACAGTGTGTTGGTTACATATTGGCTAGAGGTGGAGTCTATGAAAAGAATGATAAGGGTGTTACTCTGCAAGGGCGGCCAAGGAGAGTTCTCTGAGGAGAGGAACACTGAAGAGGCTTCTTAAATGAAGGAAGAAAGTGCACAAGGCAAATCTCTAGGCTAAGAAGCACATCAAGGTGGGCATGGTGGCACACACCTGTAATCCCAGCACTCTGGGAGGCTGAGGCAGGGGATTGCAAGTTTGAACCCAGCCTGGACAACTTAGATTTTGAGATCTTATCTCAAAATACAATACAATTTTAAAATACAATAAAAGAGCTGCGATACAGCTCAGTGCAAAGGCCCTGGGTCTTTGGTACTGCAAAAAAGAAAGTGGGGAGGGGAGAAGAGAGGGATAGGGAACCAAAAGGGGAGGCAGGAGGAGGATGAGCAAGGACAAGGACCCTGGCACAGGAGTATATATCCTTATAGCCTCAGATCCAAGGCAGTCTGGACTGGACTCTTCCTGTCCGCATGGCCATGAACCTCACTGCCACTACAGATTTAATGACGGCCACTCTGTCTCCCTGCACTGGGAGGGCTCACATTTAGGCCAAGAAGGCTCCATTGATGTCCCTAGCAGGTTCATCTTGTCACCTTTTACCCATTTCTCCACTGAACCCGGCTACCTATGTAATTTACAGAGTCGTATTGCGCATAATGTAACCGGCCTTCTAGCTACATCCCTCCACCAGTCTCTTATAAAAATGTCACCCTGGACAATGTGAAGGGATGAAGCTCTACATGTTCCAAAGCAGCCTTCTCAATAAAGAAGAGGGAAACGTAACTGGAAGTGAGTGACTCAGCTTTCTCTACGCCATCTGCGAGCAGCGCATAGTCTGCTCCAAGCAGCTGGCTGAAATCCTGTCACATAGGAATGCTATCCAAGCCCTAAGAGAGCCATCTCCAGAGTCTCATTATACCTTCCACACCCAGGTCACCGCCACTGATCTGGCAGTCTGCACACATTCGGTGAACTTTTACTGCAGTATCTGTGTGTTGCAGGAGGACATTCAGGGAAAAATCTAATGGGCTGGGAGAGCCTGGCACCACAAAGTTAATGATTTTTTTCCTGATGTTCTAGTGTTTACCCCTCTGTAACAGAACTTCATGAAACTTAGTAACAGACAACTGTAACACTTGATCTTGCTCAGAAGCTACAATCTGGACAAGGACAGCTTGTCTCTGCTGCACTCCCTGGAATGCAGATGCGTGGCTTTTCCTAGCAGATGCTTCACTTCTGAAGACCCTGGAGGCATCCTGAAAGTCCTAAAGAACTATGTGGTCTTTTATGGCCTGGCCTCATTGGTTTTGCCACATTTTATTCAGTAGAAGAAAATTACTGAGGCCAAGCCACATTTAAATGGTGGAAGAACTAAGAACACCCACATTTTAAAGTCACTGATCAGCCAGGCGTGGTGGCACATGCCTGTAATCCCAGCACTCGGGAGGCTAAGGCAGGAGGATCGTTACGAGTTCAAGACCAGCCTGGGCTACAAAGTGAGCTCAAGGCCAGCCTGAGCTGCATAGCGAGACCCTGTCTCAAAAAAACAAGGGCCAGGAATTTCACTCGGTGGTGTAAGCACCTGCCTGGCAAGTGCAAAGTGGTGAGTTCCATCCCTGGTGCCGCAAAAAAAAAAAAGTCACTGATCATAGACTTGGAGGAGACATTTTTCTTAAATAACCAATGCTTCATAGAAAGGAGCCCTGGGCTGCACGGAGCAGGAATGGGGGACATCCGCTAGTGCATCTGAAGAACTTCATTTGGGAATCCTGCAGGCTTGCTCTTTCTCCTAATGTGTACCTCCATACCTGACCTACAAGAAGTGACTTCCTTTGTTTCCTAATAAAGGAAAATGGGGATTAAAGCTCACCAGATTGGGGCAAGTGACTATTCCCATACTCAGGCCAAAAGTGAGGCCCAAGAAGGTAACAGCTAAACAACGCTGAGCATTGCATTGGAAAAGGAAGCAAGGGCCAGCGAAGCACTCTGATTTGCCATCTCTGGACGTCTACATATTTTCATATTCGGGGTTGGCAGACCCTTCAACGGCAAAGGGCAGAGGCTGTTTGGGCCCACCCAACCCTGTTCACGTTTTCCAATGGACACAGCTGGACTACATTTACCAGCTCGCCTTGCATTTAGGTTAAGACCACGAGAGTGAGTCCCGGCCAAAGAAATGAGGGCTGAAGTAAGTCTGGTCCCTAAAACTCCAGCGGTCCTTGATCCTGTGCTCTTTCCTCCCCTCTGGCAGGCGGGGGTGGACTTGTAGGACGGAAGAGGACAGAGAGCCAAGGCAGGAGGAGGAGAGCCGCCTGACCCGAAACCAGCGTAGAATGTGGCTGCCCGAGTGGAAAGGCAACTTTTCTTACCTTAAGCCCCCGAGGTCTATTTTTTATGTGTGTTTGTCTGCCTACCCAGATAGCGAAGCTTAGTTTTCACTCGGAAAGTACCACTCTTCTTTCCCTCCAGCCATGCATGGAGTATTACTCCACTCCCTAACACTGGAAGAAGCGAAGTTTAGAACGGGGAGGGGGAGAAGTGAGCAGCTTCCCCCCACCCCGGGCTGCTACATAATGGAATGGATCGTCTAAGGGGCTGCACAGGCTGAAAACACTTTTCTGTGCAAGATCTGAGCAGCGGCAATACCCCTCCTGTGACGGGCTAAGACCGACGAGGACGTTGGTAGTAGACACGCGGCCCGACCACCTCCAAGGTGAGCTCAAGGAGGAAGCCGCGCGGGACACAGCGTTCCTAGAGCGCCCCAGGAGGCGGCGGGAAGGGGGCGCCGCGAGCCCCCCAGGACTCCCGCCCACCTCCCGCACTCAATGCTCGCCACCGCTGCAGCAGCGCTCGCGGGGAGGGCAGGGGACTCCGGAGGGGCGACACGGGTGGGGTGGCCCCCTGCGAGCAAGGGCT
>RJWT010024059.1:0-16600 GCA_004365215.1 Cuniculus paca | reverse complement strand
TGGGATCTTGTCTTGTTAAAAAGTTTTTGCATGTCAAAAGAAATCTCCAACAGAGTGAAAAGAAAACCCACAAATTGGGAAAAAATTTTAGCCAACTGCCCTTCAGACAAAGGTCTTCTATCTAGAATATATAAAGAATTAAAAAATATGAGGCCCTCAAAATTCAAAGACCCAATCCAGAAATGGGCATCTGAGATGAAAACACACTTCTCAGCTGAGCAAATATGAATGTGTAATAAATACATGAAAAAATGATCAGGATCATTGCTCATTAGAGAAATGTAAATTAAAACAACTCAGATTTCATCTCACTCCAGAAAGAATAGCCAGGATCAAGAAAACCACCAACGATAAATGCTGGAGAGGCTGTGGGGAAAAAGGAACCCTTCTCCACTGTTGGTGGGAGTGCAGACTGGTGCAACCACTGTGGAGGTCAGTCTGGAAGTTTCTCAAAAAGCTAGGACTGGAAGTCGCATTTGATCCAGCTATTCCGCTTCTGGGCATATTCTCAGAAGAAATGAAATCATCTTACCACAGTGATGTATGTGCACCTATGTTTATAGCAGCACAATTTGTAATAGCCAAATCTTGGAAACAACCCAAATGTCCATCAATCAAGGAATGGTTAAAGAAGATGTGGTACTTTTATACAATGGAGTATTAGCTATAAAAAATGATCACATTGAGGCTTTTGTAGGTAAATGGATGAGACTTGAGACCATACTCATAAGTGAAATAAACCAAACACACATGTGTAAACACCGCATTGCCTCCCTCGTGTAAGAAACTGAAAGACTCAATAAGATACAAAATTCCTGATAAATATGGAGAAATGGTTCTGAAATCCAATGGTGCTTTTATTCTTTGATTTGATTGGTTTAAGTCCCTTTCCTACTATTTGAAAGCAATAAGTGAGAAAATAGGAACAGCTCTTTTGAAAAATGAGACACTATAGTAGCCATTGCTCATTTCTTGTTATCCTACTTGAAGACCTGTAATGCTATTCTCTTTTATCTGGTTTTATACTACTTTGTTTTGTTTGAGTTTATTGTCTGTAAATGTAAGAACAACCATTTTGAAGAAAGCAAGGGACACTAGGGTAACCATTGTTAATCTCCTGTTGTTATGTTTTGAAAACATGTATAGCTTGCAGTGTTCTGCTTTGAAGTGCTATATTATGTTTGACTCTATTCTGTTTTCTTTCACTTTTTTCATTCTGTTTTGTTTTGTTTTGTCCTATTTTCTTTAAAATAAAAAAAAAGAGTGGAAATAGGGAAAGGAGAAAGAGAGAGAGGAGAATACTCATTTGGAGGTTTAAAAGATTGTATCTTTTACAAAGGATCAGGAAAGAATACTCAGAGAAAAAGTTATTGTGGACATTTTGAAAACAGGTTTGACATGTTTAAAGAGTGTGCAAATGAGAAAAATATCCTAAATAAATAGAATAGAATACAGTGTAAGAGAACTCAGAAATATAGAGACAAACAGCAATTTAGTTTTGCTTGATAACTGAGTTTTAAAGGAAAGCCATAGCATATAATGTTTAGTGTTGCAAGCCAGATGGTAGAAGGTCAAAAACATTAGACTGAAGCATCAGTCCTTGACTCGAGGGCACAGGGAAGCTATAGCAGGGGTTTTAAGAGTAATCTCACTCTGTAAAGCAAGAAAAGCTCCAAATGATCTTCTATACTTTTAAATCAAGAAAGTCCCCAGTTTGGAATTCCATCAAGTTTGGCTCTAGTCTTTTAAATTTTGACCCCATTGCTTATAAATATCTTTTATTGTGAAATAATAAATTAGTGACAATGGTCACCTGTGGTACCTGTTCCTCTGTAATGGACATGATATGCTTAGAACAGAAAAGTGGGAGTTGTTATGAGCTGCATGATTCCTTGGTCGACTTGCTTTCTGTATCAACGGCTGCAATTCCCTCTGCATCTTCTTTTAGTGCTCAGCAGAGAAAAATAAAACATAGAAATTAGAGTCTTCTTATGAAAAAAAGTACTCAAAGTCATGATTGTCATTCTAGTGAATTATAGCAGACACATGGTGATTTGGTCTTATCCAATTTGTGCTGATTACAATATTTATCATCATTCTAGGGTTTGAATAAAGCACAATTTTTAAGTATTCAAATTATGCCATGCATTTTCTACCCTTGCACAAATTCTTAAGAAGGAAGAAATTATTCTGATAATTTTCAGTTTGTTTTAATTTTAAACTTATCACAGAGCAAGAAATGATGGCACTCCTAACCTTACATTTTCATCTTATTCAGCATCCTCAGAGAAATCAAATACTCATCAACAATGGTTTCCTGTTTGCATAATATAGAGGAAAGGTGAGCAAACTTGTCAATTGTGTGAGGCAGTAGTGTTTTAAAGTAAAAAATTGAAAGAGTCCAGTGTAAGAGAGTCTAGTGTAAAACATAAAAGAATGAATGATTGACATGAAAAAACACACGTAAAATTCCTTTATTGAGAATAGTGCTGACATTTTGTGACATGATTAATATCTGCAGTTTGTTTTTAATCCAGAATTTATAATCTTAAATTTTATGGCAGTTTTTCCTTTGTCTGAGTCATAATAAGAAATACATTCAATAGTATGGTATGTTAGAAATATTTTGAATATTTCTTTGAGTGGAGATGAACAAGTAACTAAACACTGATATATATTTAAAATAGCAGTAAGTAACTTTATACTACTATAAACTGTGCTTTTATAATATATAACATAAAATGTATGACAAACTGTTTTTAAAATTTCAATGTTGTCACCAAATTAAAAAAGAAAATAATATGAACTGCTTTCCATCTTCATATGCCTTCTAAATTTTGCTCAAATAAAATTGAATATTATAATGCATGATAATTTTGCACTGGTCCTACTTAATTAATGTGAAATTGTATTTTCCATTTCTGTGTAGTTCTAGCTTGATGTGGTAGTCAGAATAATGGTCTCCTCAGAGGGTACATGCTAATTTGCAAGGCAAAATGTGTTCCATGAATGTCATTAAGAACCTTCAGATGATAAAATGATTCTGGGTTATCTCTCCAAATAGACTTAAAGTAACGACAAGGGTCCTTAAAATATGGGAGAAGGATAGAGAAATATAGAAAAACATGGGAATAGTTCAAGCGATGTGACTGCTATCTTTTTAGACCATAGAAAGGTGCTAAAAATGAGAGAATGCTGGAGGACTCTGGGAGTGGAAAAGGGAAAAGAATGCATTCAGCCTTACAGGTTGCATAGATAATGCAGCCCTGACTGCTTTAGTCCTGCAACACAAAAGAATAATAAAAGGTAATAATAATAAAATGTAGCTTTAGATATAATATTTTGTGGGTAATTTGATGCCATCAAAACAGGAAATTATAGAAAATGAATAAAAATAGCGCAAGATTAGCATGATGAAAATGAAGAAGGTGTCTTACTTTTTTCCTGTGTAAATAACAGATTACTAACCCGCACTTAGATTTTCAGGCATTGTCTCTGCATTGCGAGCTGACTGTGAGTGCGTGGAAGAGCACTTCCGGTTTCTGCATGAAGAGAACAACATGTATTTTGTTTGTCTCCTGGATCTTGGTTCCAGGTATATATGTGCAGACGCATAGCAAAGGAAGCCAGCTTCCATTGCAGGTCCCTTGCACCAAGAAGACTGGAAGTTGTGAGAGATGAGCACAAGTTCTGGTGTGTCTGTGCATGTTTCCATAAGATGTACTCACCCACGCCTGTGTGCATTGTTTCTTCCCAACCAGTAGCTAACACAAACTGTGCAATCTTTAGGCCTAGTCCTAGACCTGGTGATCTTATGTAGACTTTTCCACCGGTTTCCACAAACCCCTTATTTTATTTCCATTAATCCTGTTTTTCTTATTAGTTTGAAATTCATACCTTTACAATACTGATCAGAAATTTGATGAAAAGATATACAGTCCAATGTAGATAATATCTTTGAAGAAACAGCTCTGAAAATTGGTCTTTAGTAATACATGAAAACTTAACCCAAACCCACCAAGCTACCAAACTGCAACTGCCTGTCATGAAATCGAGTTTACCCACTTTAATTACACAGCACAATCAACTTTTAAATGAAAGCACTCTATATGACATCAGGCCTAAAAATTCCTAAGGACACAATTTGCATGAATACATGACTCATCATACCCCTAGGCCTCACTCCTGGTATATTGCTTCTACTTATCAAGCCAAAAATGTGGTTCTAGAGGTGACTTCCTATAATGAACAACCTGAGTTATGAAAAAAAAAGTCAAGATATTTTGGAGGTTTATAATGAACAATCTGAGTTATGAAAAAAAAATCAAGATTTTTTGGAGGTGTATAATCAAGTACTGTATGTTATGCTAACTTTACCAATAGTGAATGTCCTTGACATTATGGACTTAATGTCTTGTGACACTGACAGTAGATGGGGGAAAAATTATCATAGTTGGCAATATTCAAATTACATTTACTTTACACTGAACATTTATTTTACACTGCAGATTAAATTGAAAGAAGTGTGGATCTACAGTGATAAATGAGAAGTGAATATGAGAACAGTAAATAAAGAAGCGGTATGTAGTGAGACCTCAGAAAGAACAGAGAATGTCAAGATATTTTTGAGTCATGGAAATGCTTAGTAAAGAAAAATCTGAGTCAAGGGGAATCTTAATCAAGTGCAAAGATGACTCATGCTGTATGTGGCAGCCACTTAACCATAAACATAGTGGTAATGACAGGAGGGATGTGCATTATACAATGTGGAATGGAGGTGATGCTGTGTCCTCATCCTGCCTATAGCAAAAGATAAATGCTAAGTTCCCATTATTACCCCATTTCACCTGCAACCCCATGGCAGGTGGACTACACTTCTGTCATACAATCTATTTGTTCTATTTGTTCTCATTGTTGGAAGCTTGTAACCTACATAAAGATTTTTCTACACTGTCCACAGTGCTTCTGCTAATACTTCTATCTATGGGGTTACAAAATGCATATTTTATCACACTAATATTCCACCCAGCATTTCCTCTGACAAGGAATTCATTTTACAGCACGTAAAGTATGACAGCAGGCTCACACTCTTGAAAATCACTGTTTTTATGCTATCCATAACTCTTAAGCAGATAGCTGGATAGAACAGTGGAGCAGGCAACATTCACTTCTTATACAATAAGTATGTCTTTTTTCTCTGGAAGGGTAGTTTAATGCCCTTCAAGCGGTAGTCTCTCTTAATTTGTGACTAATGCATGTTAATATTTGTCCTAATGGCAGGATTCACACACCTAGGAATGAATGGGATAAAAATGGAAATGGATCCTCTCTCTACTGCTTCTATGGATGCACCGGCAAAATATTGTCTTCTTATTCTATTCCCATGACAATTGTCTCTATTTGTCTGGTAAACCCACTTTCTAGAGAGAGATGCTCTTATCAAAGGACACAACAATGATTCCATTAAGCTAGAAGTTGAGACCACCTGATGGACTCGTTAAGCTTCTGATTTCAGTGAACAGACAGGTTAAAAAAAAAGCTGTCAGTGTGTCAGCCAGGGTGATCAATTCTGATTTCACAGAGCAATGGAGGGCTGCTGCATAGTGGCAGGAAGGAGAACAAAGTCTGGGAGGCAGGAGATGAATTACTAAGAAAACTTCTTTCTCTATATTTAAGTTCCAAACTAACAAAGGACAAGTGTGACTTGGCCAAAAAAATTTTAAAAATACATAAAAAAGAAAGGCTTATCTCCAAAAAATAGATGAAAGCACTTTGCCTCCTCTTTTGTGAAAGCATAGTATTTTCTTCTTAGATCTACCAGGAATGGGTGCATATTTGTGCAAACATAATTTTGTTATTGCCTGATCCAAACTTAATTTAAAACCTCATGCATGGATGTGCAGTTGACAAGTGAACCGTGTTGGGTTTGCTTCCTGAAATTCATGAAGGGTAGGACAATTTCATAGACTTTAAAACTTGGAGGTAGGTACCTGCACAAAGATAGCTCATTCACATTGTCACTGGGGGGCTGACCCACCTGGTCAGCATGAGGTGCACATAGGTCCAAGGCTCCCCTTTGGTTTCTCTGTGTCTGCTCTGTGTTTAAAGCACCATTTCTCCTCCTTGTCAGACAAGATGACAAGAGAAGGTCATGGTTTCCTTTTGGTTCTCGTGTACTGCCATTTGCCCAGGAGGATCTGTTGTTCTTCTTCTGCTCTACTGCATATTCAGCTCTCCTCCTCTTCTACGAGCAAAGGCAGGAAGTTGAAGAGGAGTTGCATGCATTAAATCAACTCTCAGTTGAGTGAAGTGTAATTCTTACAATAATTTTCTTAGCTTTGAACAGTCAGATAAGTTTATCCTAATAGAGCACTGAATTTATGCAAAATACAGAATATATATTTTTTGTGAAAATATTCTTATAATTTGTGTGTGTGTGTGTGTGTGTGTGTGTGTGTGTATGTGAACAGTGAAGAAACTGAAATCACCCAGAAATTGTTGGGTTCTGGGACTGAATGGATTCTCATAGCAACAGCATCCAGATGCCATGTTGTCATTCTGCTGAAAGTGAAAGCTTCCAGTGCTAGGTGATCACTGGACTCTGATAACTCATATGTATCTGTGTTACCCTGAAACACTCATGTATTCATCTCATGATTATTTTTTCTGACTATCTAACTGCAATGGGTAAACTGTAACTGGAAACCTTCATCAGTGTTGTCTTACTTGTGGTTCAAGAGCCATTATACCATTATAAGTGGAGACTAAGTGGAAGATTTTGAAATCCTTCTCTTCCTCCACAACAAAATAGACTAACACAACCAATAACGAATTAAATGATACTGTGGTTCTGAATCCTAAAACTCCACATCGAGTTATAGTCGAGCACTGTAATAGTCAATAAGTTGTGCCAGATAATTATGGAGTATCATAAAATGAAACAAATGTTGCCTCAATTACAGCTGGTCTCTCACATATGGTATTGATATTCAAATGATTTAATGCAACCTCTGGCAATGAGTATGTGTCTATTTATCAAAGTTAAAAATTGTCATTAAAATATATCATTGAGAAATTTTAGTAGTCAATCCCCAGACTGATGATAATAATAATAATTATAGCCAACTAATTTTTCATATTCAATTATAAAAAATATAAAAATGTCTATATTTTAACAAAATTTCTGGAAATTCAATTGAACGAAGGGCAGAACTATTTGAGTGGTTCCTTCACAAAATAAGATATTAAATAGTCATTAAAATGCTCTTAAATTTATTGTATTTTCAAGGTAATGAGCTTATAATTATGTGGTGATATCTCTGAGCCATTCACAAAAAATTGCTTAAGTGAATAAAAGAGGGCAATAGTGTAGACAGGGTAGGTATATCAAAGGAAAATTTTCAATATATGTATGTATAAATATGTGTGTGTGTAAAAATGACATGTAAGTTTTTAAGACAACCTAGAAATTTAAGACAACCTAGAAAAATATATATTTCTACAAACTTTATTACTTAATGATTTTCCTTCTAGGTGTATATCAAATAAAAATATAGGATATGAATATTTAACACAAGACACACAAAAGTCTTTATAGAAGCAGCACTCCACAAAAAAATTGGGCTTGTAGCTCAGTGCAAAGGGCTTGGGTTCAATTCTCAGTACTGTACACACACACACACACACACACACAAAAAAAAACACAATGTATCACAAATTAAAGATCCAAATGTACATGAACAGTAGGTTGACTAAACTTAGGTAGAGTAATACATAGATTTCTATAGGGCAGTGAGGTTAAATAATCTACAACTATATCCAATAACATGATTGCATCTCATGAACATAATATTCAGTGAAAGGAGACGCATTCAATGAAGTACCAAAGGTAAGCAATTTAGGATAGTGGCTAACCCAGGGGAGTAGTCCATGATCAGAAAGTAGTTGTTGATACCTTATGTCTTTTGGTGGTGATTGTTATCAAGGTGTGCTCACTTTGAATTCTCCACCTTGAAATTTTACCAATGTGAAAACATCCGATTCGCTTACATTTTTCTTTAGTTTTTCAATTTAATCAGCACTCCTTATGAGAAATGAATAGTACCACAAATTCAATGTCATCCATGGGGCTATGTTCATTCTTCTGTTTTCTGCTACAATATAGTCTTCAGGGGCTTAAACCCTGGATATGCTGAGGAAATCCCTCTCATGCAGTATATAGATGCAATCATGCTCACCTCAAACATACTAGTCACTCTGTAATACTCTGAGTACCTTAGTGAGACACATGCATTCCAAACAGCAGGTTCCATCCACAAAGATAAAAGGTCCTGTCACTCAATAACTCATGGTATGATTCCTCTCTACAAATAGTTTCTAAGACACAAAGTTATTTCAAGGCTACTTTTGCCTCACCTGGCTTAAACTTGCTGAACCTGTGAATTCTGGATGTGACATGTATATATGAAATCTAGAATGTTATTCCAGAGAATATATCAGCAAATTCAGAAGTCTCTAAGCAAGCGAAGTCTGCTGTAGCATGTCTAGGCCACAGTACAAGCTGCCTTTCCACTCATGTCATAGAACTCCACACATCTCAGATTAACAGACCTAGCTGAGTAGATAAGGGACAGTGTGGAATCTCTAGAAAGTCAAAAAAGAGTGACAGAGCATACTTCTTGGAGGATAAAGCAATGCCTTACCTATTCTGGAAAAGAATTAATTTCAAAAGTTACTGTAGAAGCAGTACTGGTCCATGCCAGGGCTGACTGCCTTACCCATGAAATTCAAATGACTTTATGATTGGTGTAACCCACGTTGACCTGCTTATTTTGAAACCCATTAAAACAAGCTTGGGCAGTTGCAGCAATAATCCACTTACATTGAAAATAATCTATTATAGATCTGGCCTGAGAAGGTCCAAAAGGCAAACATATGTTCCTTTGTCACTTACTTCTGTTAAGTCAATATTTCTTCTCCAGTTTATATAGGTGGGAATGCAGGGGCTTTCCCATAACCTCATAAAGGAGACTAGCCAC
Organism: Cuniculus paca; assembly: GCA_004365215.1. Taxonomy (NCBI): domain Eukaryota; kingdom Metazoa; phylum Chordata; class Mammalia; order Rodentia; family Cuniculidae; genus Cuniculus; species Cuniculus paca. The sequence goes on along the minus strand of RJWT010024059.1, from coordinate 7,562 downwards.
ACTGACAAATTTATTAGGCTTCTCTCCTGTGCTGCAGTGAGAGTGTAATGCATTCGTTCTGTTACATACAGGTCTACAGAGGATGACCTTTATGGCAGTTGTCTAAAGAACCCCTCCCACTGAGCAGGCCAGTTAGCACTGTACTTGGTCTTTCACTTTGAATAGAGACATGCCTGAGTAAAAATATACAAGAATTTCCAGGCACTAATCTTGCTGCTTCAAGAACTTTACCTACCCATCTGAGCCATTTGTCCAGAAAGTTTCAGTACAGTCCTGGATTCCGTGAGTTTAGAGTAATGGAGGCAAGGAATTTAGGGAAATGGGCAAAATATATATTAATATGGAAGCAGGAAAAAGGAGTAATGACCTTTGTGTTTCATTTTCATGATGCCCAGATAGCAGCTATCATCGTGGAGGAGCTGCTAAAACATGGTTGAGATTTTTCTGATGCAAGTCGCTTACCCTGTCTTCTTAGACAATACTTTTCATTCAATGGACCTGAAAACTCCACTAGTCATAGACCAACAGAGTATCTGATTTATCAAATATGATAACAAACCATAGTCCCTAAAACTAAAGGACATATTTCACAATAATAGAGGTACAACTTTCAGCCGTGGATTATAAGATTCATTCCTTCTACGAAGTCATATTTCTTTGAAGTGAACATGAGAATGATTGATTACCTTCTTGGTTAAGATGACTGCTCAGAGACAGCACCTTGTGTGATGCAGTATCCGCAATAAATAGCCTTATATCCGCAATGGTTAGAATACCTATTGTGAGAACCAGCAATATAAATGGCACTGGCTCCATCACCATCGATTCCAGACATGTATTTGAATAATATTTTCTTCCCAAGCTCATAATTATACAATTCATTAGATTAGAAGTACCAGCCCTAGATACTACAGATTTTACCTGATCTCCAACTACACTGCTGTTCTGCAGAATATGAATGTTACGTCTATATGGCGTAATGTCTATCTTACATCCTCAACCTGTCTTTGAACTCTGAGCTCCAGCTATTCCCCTCTGTTGAAACAGCTGTAAAAATTGGAGCAGTTCATCTCAGCTTCAATGTGTTGATGTGTTTTCTGCCCAGAACTTCTGCAATAGTGCTACTTGAAATGACTCGAGAAATGTAACCATTTCAACCCAAGAAACAAAGTGGAAGTAATAAGTCATTAATGCTTTGATCATTAGAAAAATTCAGATTGTTTGGAGGACAGTGCCAAGTTGCACAGAGACAATCATCATGATATATCCTATAACTAACTTTTCCTCTGTCTCCTTTTCTGTGCACAGTATAAGCAATTTAACTTTCTAATTTTGGACATTCTTCTACCATTCATTTCACCAAGTAATTACCAAAATTAATTTTTTTTTGTTTTTTGAGACGGAGTATCACTATGTAGTACAGACTGACCTTAAACCTGCTTATGCCTAGAACTCATGCTGATCCTCCTGCCTCAGCCTCTTGAGTGCTGTGATTACCGGCGTGCACTACCACACCCAGCTACAATTCCTTATACATAAATGAAAACTGTTTTGGTTCAATACAGTGGTGTTGATTCAATCATGTCTGGAACTGCTGATTATCAATATATGGAACATTTAAATAAAACGATGGTTCCCTCTGACACTCTCCAAACATTTTTGTACATTTACATGCTGGGTGCCAGAGCTGTAGCCTCTGTCTGCCGCTTTGTGTATTTGCAAACTCAGGTGATATTATGCTGCAAACAAATCTTCAGCAAATAACTTAATCATATCTAGGTCCTCTTTCTCCTGTTGGTATATGGTTCAGCTAAACATATTCACAGAACTTGCCTGATACTAGATTCCTAAGAATTAGGAAACTTGGCTGAGGTCAATGGCTCAGTACCAGCAGGGAAAGTCGTAAGTTTTTCTCTTCAGAGTCATAGGTAGTTTTATACCTAGAACCAGGCAAGGAGAGAAATAATTTGTTCCAATTCATCTCATTAATTACTGGACATGCTTGTTTCAGTCTTTATAACATGGTAGGCTCTTATTGTTGCGGGTGTCAAATTCTAAACAAGAAGTAGAAAAAGCAAGAATTTATAAGGTAACTTCAAATTACATGGGCCTCCTCTGTGAGTGACTTGAGGAGAAATGCAAATTGTACTTAAGTACATTTTCCTTTAAAAACTGTTTATTCCCTCAAAAAAGAGGTATATGGTGATATCAGTATAGTTTAAAAGGACAAACTACATGTTTATTATAAAGATAAATTTATTAAATTTGAAGCAGAGTTTTAATATTTGGTACACATCTTCATATTGTTTATTCAGAAAAACAGTAATGTACAAGCTCTGTTATGCTTTTCAAACTTAAGGAAATGGAGAAAGACAATATAAAAGGAAAGGAGCAACTAATTATCATCTACTGCTCCATCTTAGGCACATAAAGAGCCTTGAGTGGCCCCTGAATAGAGGGAATGTCTTTGTTACAGGGAGAATGACTCATGGTCAGTATATAGCCTCTCTATTCTTTTTAGACAAAAGAAGACCATGCAATTTGGAAGGCAAGGAGAAGTGCACACAATAGTACAACCTTGAAGGTAATGTCATTTGCCCACCATTTCTCTGCTTTCTTTGTTACTGACTGCCATAGTGTCATCTTTGGATCTTTGTGTTTTCTTATGTTGTGTCTATAGTAATAAAGTTATTTTAATTACTCAATTTCTAATCTCAATAGACAAATATTTCACACAGGGTCATCATGCTTCCTTCTAGACAATACCTATAAGAAATGAAGCAAAAAATGTCATTGATTTCCAGATTATGTTGCAAAAATCTGTAAATTGATTAGAACACAACAGATACTGTCAGAGAAATATTGAAATAGTGGTAAGGTTCTGAGGATTTAAGAGAAATTAAGAAAGCAGGAAAAGATGCAAGTGAGGAAAGGGAGAGAAGGGAGGAAGAGGAGGGAGTAGAGAAGGGATAAGGGGTGGGAGAGAGGCTAACAATATTCATCCACCCTTTATTCAGCATTATTTTTATTTTATAAGAAGACTAACAAAATGATGTGATGGTAAGAATGAAAGCCACTTTTTTATTATGAATCTTCTTTTCAATGTACACTTTAAAATATCCCACTTAATTAAAGCAAGTACCATTGCTCCCTTTTATATGTGTGAATGCAGAAATTGAGGACTACTGAATACTTGACCAAGATCACTTAAAATCTGTGAATAGCTAAGCTGGTATATAAAACCAGATCCTGTCCGATTCATAACTTTTCATCCTACATTTGTTTTCTTGGCACAGCTAAGAATTGGATGCTACTTAAGTGTTTTTTTGTGTTTTGTTTTGTTTTACTGGATCATAAAATTAGTTTATAGAAAAAAAATTCAAAAACTATATTAGTATCTCCACCTAAGCATAGAAACACCATTTTAGGACTTCCCAAGAAACCTTAAAACCAAAGTTTTATTTCTAGGACTTGGGACTGTCCCTGGGATTTAACATACGGGTCTTGGCAAGAGGAAGGCAAGAAGCAGAGAGATCCCTGTGTTTTCTTAAGGTAGGTGACAGAAGACTGATATGTTTTGTGCACAAAATAAAAATCCTACAGCTGTCTTTTTTATTATTATTATTTTATGAAAACCTTCAGCTGAAAAACGATTTAGGTCAGTTTACTTGAGATTCACTTAATTGATATTTTACCACGTTTCTCATGCTTAAAGGAAAAGATAAAAAAGGCTTAAAATTCTATCCATGGGGAGAAATTCTAGGTTCTTTTATTCATATGTCTTCCTAATTGAGAACTGCTTTTCCATAAAAAACAGTAACAATCCTTAAAAGTATGTTTAGCTCGGATTGATTATCTATTTAGCAAACTAGGATTTAGCTATCTATTTTTGTTTTTCCATAAATGTTAATTAAAAGGAAAAGGCAGTCATTTCTTTCTACAGTTAGGATGCAGAAGAGTTATCCAAAAAATTAGCCGAGCACAGTCTCACATTGTCGTATGTGCAGCAAGCATCAGTGACCACCACATTGGCATTCTTATCTTGGGCTCATGGGAGTGTAGAAGAAAATATAACTCAATTTCATGAAATGTCAGATACAAGAACAATGATAGTGCCTTTGAAGTGGGAGAAAATAGAGAACTTACTACCTTTGTAATTTGCTGAGTACTTGTGGCTATATTTGTTGTGGCACATGCAGGTTCTAAGAAATAAATAATACTACACACCCATAATAATGTAACGAGATTGTATACTTATATTCACAATTGTTACATGAATGATAGAAGTTTATTTTAGACAAAACCTATTTGTCAGAACTACTCTCAGAAAGAAAATTTACTCTTTTTTTGAAAGTCAATCATAATCATATATACATATATGATTTACTTTTTAAAACATTTAAAAATTCTTCGCTAACTTCTTACAAGCAAATTTCCTAAATTATTTCTTTAGAAAACAGTCTAGATAGTTCCCTAATATTATTGACAACATATTTTATATTCTACAATTTTGAGATGGCCTATATATGTCATGGAGAAGTTAATGTTTTTACATGCAATTTACAATATATTAACATATAAATGTTTTGCTGTAGTTATTTGCATATTTTCATACCTGTGTAATTTTTCTATGAAATCTTTATTATTCATTTTATTTTAGCTGTTTTCAGGTAAGACACTTTTCATTATAAATGACAGCAAAATGATGGAATAAGCCAAAAGTAAGGGAGGCTGAGAAAAAAATTTTTGAATGAAATAACATTTTCAACAAAGGTTATCTCATAACTTCTCCCATTCCATGGACTGTACACCCCTCAGTATATTTAAAAATTTTTATGAGTATAATTTAGATATACATAATGATAACATTTGTTATACTGAATTTATATATTTTGAGTGTTTTTTTTTCCCATTCCTCTCTCCTGCCTTCAACCCCTTTTCTCCTCCTTATGAACAAGAGCTTTGCTCCCATTTTTTCCTTCCACTCATTTTTTTCTTTGTTTCTTTCCTTTTCCCTTCCCCTCTCCCTTCTTTCCCTTGTCATTCAAACATTTTCTTCATATTTCCAAATATCTACTATACATTTTGGCTCTGATTTACATTTTCAGTTTCTCACATCAGAGACACAAGAAGTATTTAAACATGTGTGTTTGATTTATTTCACTGAAGAGTATGCTTTCAAGGTGCATCCATTTAACTGTAAATGTCTCAAGCTTATTCTTCTTTATAGCAGAGTAGTACTCCATTGTATTAAAAAAAATCTACATTGTGTTTATCCATTCATCAGTTGATGGGCATTGGGGCTGTTTCCAAGATATAGCTATTATAAACTGTGCCACTATGAACAAAGATGTGAATATATTGCTGGAGTATGATGCTTTAAATTCTTTCAGGAAGATAACAAGAAGGGAAATAACTGGGTCAAATGGAAACTCTACTGTAGTTTTAGTTTTTTGAGGAATCTCCACACTGATTTTCACAGTGGTTGTACCAGTCTACACACCCAGCAACAGTAGAGAAGTGTTCCTTTTCCTCCATATCCCCTCCAGCATTTGATATTGGTTGAAATGTTGATAATAGTCATTCTTTCTCAGCATTGTTTTATTTTTCATCTCTCAAATGACCAGGGATGTTGAATATTTTTTGATATATTTATTTACTGTTTCTATTTCTTCATTTGAGAACTGTCTATTCATTTCAGATGCCCATCTTTGGATGATGTCTTTAAATTTGGAGTGGGGGAGTCTGAATTTTTTGAATTCTTTATATATACTAGATATTAGTCATTTGTCTGAAAAACAGTTGGCAAAAATTGTTTTACTACACTGTGGATTGTCTCTTCAGACTATTGCTTGTTTCTTTTGATGTGCAAATTTTTTACATAAAATGAGATTTCAGTAGTTAATCCTTTGTGCAATTAGGTCTTGCTCATAAAATCTTTGCTTACACCAGTGTCTTCAAGAGCTCCATCTGTCTATCTTCCAGCAGATTTAGTATTTCTGTTTTAATATTTTTATGCATTGCAGTTTTAGTTTAGTGTATAGTGAGAGATATGGGTCTTCAGCATGTGAAAACCATTTTTCCATCACCATTTATTAAAGAAGCTGTCTTTCTTCCAGTGAATGTGTTTGGCTCCTTTGTCAAAGATAAGTTGGCTGAATGTGTTCGGAGCTGTTTCTGCATCTTGTAATCTGTTCCACTGATTTGTTTGTTTGTTTGTTTTCAGTATCATGTTTTTATCACAGTAGTTTTGTAGTATAATTTCAAGTCTGGAACTGTGATGCCCCTGCTTTGCCTTTGTTTCTGAGAATCTCTTTTGCTTTTTTAGGTCTCTTCTGTTTGAGGAATATTTTCTCTAATTCTGTGAGATATACTAGTGGTATTTGATTGGAAATGCATTAAATTTTTGTAACAATTTTGTAAATATGGACATTTTGACTGTATTGGTTCTTCCTACCAAAGAACAAGGGGTATTTTTCCATTTTCTGATATCCTATTAAAATGCCTTTCTCAGAGTACTGTAGTTTTTAATGTAGAGTGCTTTTACTTCCTACAGCAGAATGAGTCCTAGGTTTCTTTCTCTTTTTTTCTTTTTTTCTTTCTTTCTTTCTACACTATTGTAAAAGGTATAGTTTCTTAATTTTTCTTTCGATGTGATTGCTATTTGTGTATAGGGATGCTATTGATTTTTCAATGTTGTCTTCACATCCAGCAATGTTACTAAATTTGAATATTAAATGTAGATGGCTTTTGGTGCTTCTGGCTCTTCTGTATAGAGTATCATGTCATCTTGAAATAAATAATTTAATATCCTCCTTTCCTATCCTTATTCCTTTTCCTTCTCTTGTCTAACTGCTCTGGATAATGTTCCCAGAATTATATTTAGGATGACACATTGGATAGTCTTGTCTTCTTCCTGATTTTAGGGAGGAAGCCTTCAGTTTTTGTTCCTTTAGTATGATGTTAACTGTTGGTTTGTCATAGATGGCTTTTATCAGATTGAGATAAGGACCATATACTCCAATTTTCTGCAGGGTTTTGTCATAAATGGGTCTTGGACTTTGTTAAATGCTTTCTCTGCACCTATTAAGTTGATCCTGTGACTCTGTCCTTGATTCTGCTGTTATGGTGTATTACACTTATTGATTTGCATATGTTGAATCATTCTTGTGTCACTGGGATGAGTTCCATTTGGTCATAAACTTCTTTATGATTTGCTGCCTTCTGCTTGCTAGTATCTTATTGAGCGTTTTTGCTTCTATGTTCATTAGGGAGCTTAGCCTGTAGTTCTCTGTTTTGATTAGATACTTCTCTGGTTTTGCTTCCAGGAATGAATTTGGGAGTACTGCTTCCTTTTCAATTTCAGTAAAGAATCTGAGAAGTAGCAGCATTAAGTCTTCTCTGAATTTTTTCTAAAATTCAGCAGTGAATCTCAGGGCTTGGGATTTTCTTTGTTGGTAGTTTTTTGATTCAGTCAATTTCATTAACTGGTAATGGTTTATTTAGAATTTTTATATCTTCTTGATTCAGCTTTGGTAATTCATATGTACTAGAAATCAGTT
>RJWT010024058.1:0-16596 GCA_004365215.1 Cuniculus paca | reverse complement strand
CTGCTGCCTGCATGGCAAAGAGAAAGTAGAAAAAAGGAAGCAAATGGGGAGAGAGATATATCCTTCAAAACATACCCCCAGTGACATACCTCTTCCAAAAGTCCCAAAGTGAGCATATGAAAATTTTGGTAGATATTCTAGAAGTAAACTGTGACATGTGGCTATGAGCACAAGGTTTCACAAGTAAACAATTCTTTGAGTCAGGAGTTAGCTACATATACAGTAGATTTACCCATGTGGATGTTCACAAGTTTCCTTCCAAGATTAACAAACAAAATGAGAGTAGGTGAAAGATATAAAATTACTATACTGTGTTTTAACAGCAGCTAAGATAGACTGAAGCTAAAATGAGCCTGGGGAAGAAACACAGAGAAACTTCATATTGTTGCTATTGAATAACTTGGTGGAAACAATATATGTTTTAATATGAGGTAAAGTATTGTTTTTCATTGGGTTGCAAATATCTTAGTATTCTCTTTATTGTTATTTAAACTATAAATCCATAAAGGAATTAGTGAACTACTAGCCTATGATTAAGGATTCCCTACAGAACATTGTTATGGTGATATTATCATATCTAGCAGAGAAACTAGAGTCATAGTCTTTAGGATTTGATATTTAGTACTTTAGATTTTAAATTTCTACTCTGCAATTTTTTAAATAGGAGAATATATGACAATAAATAATGATTTAGCTCTTAACTGACAGTTAGAATTTCCAAATTAAGAAAAGAGATTTTTCAGGACATAATGATTGAAATCTGATGCCTCTAAGTGGTTGTGAAAATTGCAAGATTGAAAATAAGCACCTGCAAGGCCTTGCTCCAAGAGACAGGAACCAATGATAAAGGTGTCCTGATAATCACATGAGATACTTGGACTGGAGGGGAGAAGTGCGGGTCATTTCTAAAAGGTCAGATACCATTTGTTTTTCTAATGCCAATCCCTTGTTCTAACATAAAAAGTGGAAACCATGTGCTAACCATAAATAGCTAAACTAATTTCCTGATCATTGTATAACATTATTCCATTAATCTTCATTTAGAGGAATTAAGAGAGCAGTGGGAAGTGAGTGAGAAGAAAATTTGCCCATATTTATTTATTTTTTGGCTTTCCTCAGGTATCTCATTTATAGACTAGATGTAAGTTCTTTTTCAAGTGCCAAGGATTAAAACTTTTTAAAAATTTATACAAGGTTTTGGGGAGATTAAATGTGAATATCAGATGAATCTTTTGGGCATCTGATGCTGATAGAATAAATAGTGCAATGAAATGATATGAAGGGAAAAAGTGAACTGATATAAAAAAGGAAGAAAAAGTGGGACAAAGAGTGACTCGGTGGGAAACATGATTGAGCAGGATGAGTCCTAAACGATGATGCAGATTAGAGGGAGTATTGAGAGATCCAGCATGGAACTCTGTAGCAAAGACTGTTTTTGAGGTGTTTAAACTTGGGCAGATGTAAGTGGTCAGGTTCCAGCATGCTCGGAGTCCTCACTCACTATTTGGAAATCAGCTAGAAAAAGTGTGGCTTGGGCTTAATAGTGGCAGTGGTGCATGAAATCACTGTCAGGTTTCTTTACTGCTCATAGCTGTATGGCAAATTCTTCTTGAAGGAAGATCCAAGTCATCCAGGTATATGGCACCCATCGCAAAGATGTTTTTAATTCCTCAAGGTAAGTCGGGTTTTATTGAAAGCAAATACCAAGTTTGTTGAATAGAAATGTTATGTTCTTGAAGGAAAAATTATAACTTTTTAGTTTAATTTTTTAACATTTGATTTACAGGAGAAAATTTCCCATAGGTCTACCATTCTCTTATTTGTTGGAATACTATGCAAAATAATTGCTCCCATAAAAGAAAATAAATTGTTACTAAATTTAAAAATTATACTCTCCATTTTTACTGGTATTACAGGTGCAGTTCTGCATAAAGGAGCTGCTATGTGAAAATGTTGAGTGTGGACTCTCAACTCTGTACTCCCTGGTTGAGAAATGTGGTCTTGTACAGTATACTGAACAGCCGATGACACAAATACAGAACACAGTAAAAAGAACACCTATAGTTTCAATAGTTAAAATGGCAAATAGTAACTCCAAGAATGATAAGAGTATTACATAGCTCTAAAACAGAAAGAACTCTGTGGCAATGACTATTGTACATCCATCTAACTGTGTATCTATCTGCCCATCCAGGATTTGTCAGAAGAGTTGACTTACACAGTCAACTCTGAAAGTAGGAGACCTGTGATGCCTTTAGTGTGGCTCAAAGTTTACAAGCTTGGCATCAGTGAAGACGCTTGTGTAGTACTGAATCTGAGATTGAAAGCTTGAGAACCTGGATGTCCACTGGTGCAAGTCCAGGATTCTCAAAGTCGAGAGCTTCAGAGGTCTGACGCCTAAAGGCAAATGAAAGAGAGGGTATCAACTCCAGGGTACTCTTTTATCTCCATATGCCATTAGTGATCTATAAGCACTCAAGCAATTGGATGGTAGCTGCCCACAATGAGGCTAGGTCTTCCCTACTCAATCCACTAATCCACACACTGATTTTGGAAACACAGGCAGGAGTAATGCTTTACTGTATGCATTCTTTAATTCCATCAAGTTGATACCTAAAGTTAATAATCTTAGCATATTTCATGAGTTCTAAAAATCTTAACAAAATTATTTGTAGCAATTCATAAAGGGACATATTGCATTGCTAATAATTAGAATTTTGTGTGATGATCATAGTGGCATAGTACATATTTTTAGTATAAGATACAGTGCAATATTATGTATCAAAATAGAGAGAAAAAGCTACATACAGCAAGGTGGTTGTCTCCTGCACACAGAAATACTATTACCTGAAACCAGTTAGACAAAAAAATATTATTAAAGGCAAAACAAACATATGGTACTATAAATTAGGTATAAATTGCCTTTCAGATAAGTAGAGTTAGAACTGGTGAGAGCTTTGTGACTGCCATGAGGGACCTGGGATACGTACTATTTTTTGATCCCTGAGTTGATTGCATGTACATTTTTACTTTGAGAAAGTAAACTCCATATTTTATTTTCAATATATTTTTTACTTTGATTTTTAAAAAAATTCAGGCTATTGTGAGCTAGACCTGATTAGGATATTTCCCCCATGTTTGAAGATAAAGAAATTTTCAGGTTTAATGAATTAATGTTACTCTCTGATTTTATATTAAAGCCTGAACTGTCAGGCATCTGGCATATGACACCTCCCCTACTTGCATAACGCTTTACCTTGTATCCTCTGTGGCACCTTGCGCTGCTATATTCCGGCTTATTGTTTGCTTATCTGAAATTTATTCCTGAATAAGATCCAGCTGGCTTAAATACAAAAATCTGTTTTTACTTTTGTATTCTTAGAAGTTCAAATCAAATTCTTCAAAATAGTGGCTTATAGTGAGCACTACCAAAATACAAGCTTGCTCTGTGTAACATGCACACTCGAACTGGTGTATAGTCTGTCCAGAGATAATATCAAATTATTTCCAATAAAATCAATGTTTTGATAAAAGTCAAAAATCCTGCTCTTGTAATACATTATGTTTGATAGTTTCAAATATGATTCTATCATAGAAATAAATTAAAGGAAGTAAAATATGTTCAAAGGGATGCTGGCAGGATAACCTACAAGAAAAGATACAACTACAAAATCTTCATGGCAATACTTGAGTGAATTTATTTACACATAATCACAACCTAAACTCCCTACGGAAAAATAAGCCAAATATTTCTATCTCCATTGGCTTACTTGTAAATCCCTCTTCTCACATTAGCAATTATTTGATAATTTGAGTTGATAGATTTTATTTACCTCTGGGGGCCAGTTTTACCTGTACATCTTCCACACTAAAGCTACAGTGTTAATAGGAGTTAAGGAAAATATTTGATTCTAAATATACTGGCTTTCTATCCCCCATATTTAATCATTTTTTAATATGACCTAGCAGGGAAAATATTAAATATATTATTAAATAATAAACATAATTTTTATAAGTGGTACTACCTTATTACAGTTGGTTTTTACTACCCCTTTTCTTCCCTAATGTGTTTACTGTAACCTCTCACTAGCTGAATTCTACTGTTTGCTATTGCTTTAATATCATCCTTCTGTACACAGTAAATATAAAGTCTCTTACTCTATTGCCTTCTCCAAACCAATATCTGTGATCTGCTCTGCTCAACAAAAGGAAAATGATTGATTTCTTTTCTAACTGAAGACGTACCTTGTGGCTTACTTCCTCTAGCTTTTTCTTTACTTCCCTCTCATCTACCATTCTGTAAACTTCTGAGAAATAAGCCACAATAACTGGCTTTCATTTATGCTTTTAAAGCGTGCTTTCAAATTATGTATATTTTTAGAAATTCATAATGTTTATGAATTATTCTAAAAAGATGAAAATTCCAAGCAAGATTAGACACAATTTCACAGGGCAACGTCTAGCCATGTATTAAGTGGCAGCTGCCTTTTGAAGTGGGAATCCCCACCCCACACCAGACAGCAGCATTCCTCTTTCCCAAGAGGTGGAAAAAACATTAACTTCAAAAAACAGGGTATCATCTGTTTATATTAACTTGCAGGTCAGTATGGGCACTGGAAGAGGGACCGCTTAATAAAATTCCAGGCAGCCTAATAATACCTACTTTAATTTGCCTTCCTGAAGTGAATTTTAAAAACTTTCTTGCCTCTGAAACTAAATCCTGTAACAATGAGAAATGATTTGTCAATTAGCTAATGGATCATTCTGCTAATTCATATACTTCTCTGGGGTCTGAGAATGTATTATCTTTCCCAAACTTATTATGCATGATTCTAATTTGGGAGTAAATTGATAAAAACAAATGTGTGGTTTCTTCTTTGAACAACTGTTTCCTTCATTGAAGCCTATTATGGAAAAGTACATATTATACAATATTTTATAAAGTCATCATTTCACTTTTAGCCTGAATATATATATATGTATATATATATATATATATATATATATATATATACTTCATATATAACTAAAGTTTTTTATCATGTTTTAACAACTTTATCTTTACTGCATTATGATTTCTACAGGTCACTAGCCTGAGTCTATATTAGTTTTCTATTGAGTACTAATAAATTTATATTTACTGCTGTACCATTTCTGTAGGTCTCTAGCCTGACTCTGGCTTGCTTCTATATTCTGCTGAGGGTCACACGAAACAGTGATCATGGTTTTAGCTCGACGAGTCTTAGTCCACACTCATGGAAATTGCTCATAGAATTAATTTCTTGGCAGTAGTGAACCGATGACCGCAGCTTTTTGCTCTCTGTTGACTGAAAGCCATCTTCAGTCCCTAGAGACCATTTCAGCTCCCAGAAGCTACTTATGATTCCCTAAACTTGCCCACAGTTCCTGGCCACATGGGCTTTCCTTATATGGTAGAAAGCTTCATTAAGTAGGCAAAATCTGCTGGCAAGGCTCAGTCCTATATAACAAAACACATCATGTTAGTGATAATCCTTCCTTTTGCAGCATTCTATTGGAGAGAAAAAAAGTCACATCATTGACAATAAAGGGAAAGGGCCACACAGGAAGCATCCTCCAAGAATCTGAAAGGTCCTTTAGATTGTTGTTATACAATATGCTTCTTGATCTCATCATTGAAGTTAACTGGTATTACACTAGTTACATTGGCTTCCTACAGTATTAAATAAAGAATAAATCTTAAAATATCTCATTTATTTGAACTATGACATTTCTCTGGCTCCTTACTTTTTTATATATAAAAAACTCAATGAGCCCAACTTAGGAAGGAAAAAATGTGATCCCTTAGGTAAATTCCCTGAAAAACTATTTTATACATATCATATGCCAACATTGATTTGTAAGAATAAGTGACTTAGTCACTGAATAAGGTGAAATTCCTGTTACTCTTTTCACACAGATGAATACATGTCAGTGTATAATTTGTAATCAGAGTCACTGAAGTCAAATAAGGAACTGAAGCCTTAATATAGATTTATTTAAAAATAAAGCATTACAGACTGAACATTCAGTCTGGATTCATTCATTAAAATTCAGAAAGCTTCGGAGTAGAAATTTCTAAGAGAAGATTTTATCATTACAAGTTTTGATGAATAACCAAAATCTAAAACAATAAGCAAATAATGTACAAGATCTACAAGTGAAGCACTTTCAGAGCACTTAGGAAAGAGTCAATGTGCGCATGATTTGAGCATTTAAGCAAATGCCAACCAATCCACCAGAGCTGTAACGCTCCTCAAGATGCTTAGCGCAATACTCCTTGGAGCTTCCTGCCTAAATTATTCAAGTCTCTTTTTCCTCTGTCTCTCTGCTGAAAGAAAGTATGGTGTAGTGGACAAATAATGTGGCCTCCAAATTTGCACTCAACCACTCTGAATCTCCATTTAAAAACATATGATAATTTCAGTAATTAAAGAGAAACTATATCCTATTATGTTATATTTACTAGAATACCTGTCATCTAGCAAGTTCTTGCTATTTCTTGACTATTTTTGTTGAGAGAAAAAAAAAGTTGAGATAGCTAGTAGGATTTTGAATCTTCTCAAAGCAAAGAAATGATAAATATTTGAGGTGATAGATATACCAGTTACCAAGATCTGACTATTGCACATATATGCATGTATTAAAATATCAATTACATCAATGGAAATTTTCTAAAAAATTAAAAGATAGTTAAAATGCCTTAACATTCATATGGATTTCCAAATATACACATATAAATACTATGTATATAGATTAAGAATATGTATATAATGTTATCAAACATAACATCATGCAATATACTCTACTTAATGCACAGAAGTGTTAATAACAATGCAGGCTAGTATAGAATTATATCTTAGTATCACACACTTACTTATTATGAAATGACAACTTCAATTATTTAAGCAACAGTAGGACTCCAAAGCATCCACATGCCACTGAGGTAACCATCTGAAGAACATCTACTTCAAGTATTAACAAAATAAGTATAAAATTGACAAAGTTGGCTAATTATCAAATGCTTGCTTTGCTCTGTGTTGTTTGTATAGCTTTGCAGCCTCCCTATCCAATCAAATTCGTGACTTAACATTAATATTAGTTCTAATGCTGGTATTCTCAAAATTCAAAGATTATAAAAAATTTCATTATAAATTTTCCAAATTATGGCTAATTTCTTCTGGTGCCACTCTGCAAATAGTGTCAGTGTATTGCTTGTTATGTCTAAAGTTTGTGTAGATATACATTATAATATGAAGAATAATGCATTTTTGCTTTAAAACACTAAATAGAACTTAAGACTAGATATTTCCTTTTAAATATCTCTGACTAAAATATCTTGCAAATATACAGTTAATGTGACCTCTCTCAGGATGATGAATCTAATTAATTCATGATGAAGTAGAAATCTATCATCACAGGCTAAAAGGATACAGACAAACTGGATTTTTCCTACACTGATGGTGGCAGTATAATAAAGCACAGTCACCTCTGCAAAATCCTTGGGCAGTTTATAAAGAAAAGGAAAAGAAAAGAAAAGAAAAGAAAAGAAAAGAAAAGAAAAAAGAAAAGGAAAGGAAAGAACAAGTGAGCAAAATGCATATACTACTCATCAATTTCATTCCTGGCCATTTATCCTAAAAAAAAAAAAAAAAGAAAACTTATGTCAATAGAAAAAATACATATGACTACTTATAAAAATTTTATTTATTACAAACCAAAACTGAAAAGAATTTAGGAGTTTTTCAGTCAGTTAATGATTGAACTGTGATATATCCACATTGGAGAACATGACAGTGATAAATAGGGTCAAACTATTTCTACAAGAAAAACCTTTGGTTGAAACTCAAAGAATTATACTAAAAAAAAGAAAGCTAATCTCAAAAAGCATATACACATGTACATGTGTAATATATACACACATGTATACATAAACATACATATACGTACACATATATACACACACTCAAAGTGTATTGCAGTTCACAAATACTTCTGTTTGTGAAGAATTTGGCTTGCAAAGAAAATTTTGCAAGGTACCCAAGGTAACAGAATTTTATTTTTGTTTGCAAACTGTACACTGAGTGACAATCATGACCATGACTAATTTTCCCCTCTAAAACACAAATGTCGTTATCTTTTCCCAAATTGTGGAATAAATTAAATTTGTGAGCCGCGGTACCACTCTGTGTGTATGTGTACCACATGTGTTTGATATTCTTGAAATGACAAAGCTGTAGAAATTAGTCAGGAAAACATGTGGGATAATGGTACAACTGTAAAGGGGTAAGGACATGTTGTAGTCAGGGATTGCAAGGAGAACAAGATAATACAGGAGACAGAATTTATAGTATTATTTTATGATAGTCACACAGCATGAAACACAGAAGGAAGAGTACAGGAAATCTGTTCACATACAAAAAACCTAGCGGATCCAGCCAAGGGCTTGGATTCCATGGCAATACACTGTGTGAGGCCAGCTGAAGACCTAGAGTCCATGACAGTGCTTCCCACGAGTCGAACTGGAAGCCCAGAGCCCATGACCAGGACTCATTCAAGTCTGTTTCACGGATCTGTGCTGGGAAGGCCTCAAGGTCAGTGGTAGAAGCTACAAAGTCTGTGTCAGTGGGATGAAAGATCTGTGCCAGGGGGCTGAGGGATCTGCATGGGAGCCAAGAAGTAATGCTCAGAGTAAGAACCTGAGCTCCCCCAAAAAGTACCACAGCCATCCTCAGCAACAACGAGGTCCTGAACTCCTCCGATGATGAGAACAGCAGAGATCATATCAGGAAGCCAGTGTGACAAGCTTCTCCTAGTGATTGAACAGCACACCATCTTCCCCTGAGGAACCAGAAAGTGATAAAGTAAGTACCAGAGCTCTCCCAAATTGAACTACAGCCACTCTCAGCAACATGGTCCCCAGCTCCTCTGACGATGAGAATAGCCAAGTTCATATCAGGAAAGAAGCTCAGCAACTCCTTCAGGAGAACCCAAGGCAACAGGAGAACCAACAGCACCAAACAACAACAACACCTAGGAGAACCCACAATGCTTAACCCTTCCTCTCTAGTTCTCCTTTTTATCCTGGCAAAAATTCTCAGGTGAGCCATCCAGACTTAGCCCCACAGTGATTCAGTTACACCAGTGTTTAAGCTGACCATCAATTTTCAATCGACCACAAGAGGATCATGTGGCGATGGAATTCTGAACCTTGACTATGATGATTATGTGGATCCATTAATACAATGAAATGGGATAAAGCTGTTCACACATACAAGAGCAGGCAAAATTGTTGAACTCTAAATCAGGTCTGTAGATGACACTATTGTCAATTTATTGCTTTTGATATTGACTATGAAAGATAAACCAAGCCTGACCCTAGTTAACAATAAAGGCAGAGTGTAATTATAATAGAGTATTGCAAACTGGAAGGAGTCAGTGTGAACAGAACTCAATTTTAGGTTTACAAAGACCATTGATTCTTAACTTCTTTGGCAACCTTAAATTTTGTGAGGTAAGCCCTTTAAGAGAGATTGCCTCCCTTTGTATCAACAGTGCTCCTCTTCATTTGCAGAAGTGGCTCTCAAATGAGGGGGATTTTGCTTCTAGGGTACATTTGGTAATGTTTGGGTACATTTTTGATTGATACATTTTGATTACCACTGCTGCTGGTATCTAGTAGGTTGGAATGAGGAATGTTGAAAACATCCAACTATGTCCAAGACGGTGACCCCAGTAAAAAGCTATCTGACCCAAAATAACTACACAGCAGGGATTGAGAAATCTATTCTGCAACCAATTCTATAGATTTAATAATTTTTAATCAAAATAGTCAAATATTTGAAGGAAATTTAGAGTTAACATAAAACAGGAGATTGCTTGTCACAATTAATTTAATCCATACTCTATATATTTATATTCTTTTTTTGTTATAAAATATTTAATGAATCGTTTCTGCTGTTTATTTTTTACGTTCTTTATATGCAATTTTTGCATAGAATAATCAGTAATTATTCTTTACATGTATGAAGTTAGAAGAAGAGAGAAATGTCTAATTTTTCAGCCCTTTCATTTCCTTGACTTCCAATCACTTCATGATCCTTCATTTTCTCTTCAGCAGCTTTGCTAAATTAAAAAAAAACAGGAAACTAATCTAATAATATGGATTGAATATCATTTTGCCATAAACATTCTCAAATTTCGAAGATGGTATTGCTATGACAAAGATATTTTATATATTCATATTCTTAGAACTCAGATTTGGTTTTGCAAAAATAACTTGTCCAAGGTCAATAATCCTAATCTGGCTATCTACAGACTAGTTAGTGACATTAGGTTAGATCTCTTCATCTTTAGCTTACAATGCAGTTTTAAAAAAGAAGACATTTCAGAATTCAGGTCACTGCAACATAGAGTTGATATTCCTATACAAGATGATTAAATGCATTCTAAAATCTTTGATTTCAATGATAGTCACTTCCATGAATTTCTAAAACCATGTTATAAAATGGAGTTTAGTTTGGAAGATAAGGTAATCACTTTGATAAGATTAAACATTTGTCAAAATAATTAATTTAAAAAGTATTGAATACAGCCAAGTGTGGTGGCATACACCCTGAATCTCAAGACTCAGGAGACTGAGGCAGGAAGATCACTGAGAGTTCAGGGCCAGAGTGGGCTACAAAGTGAGTTCAAAGCTTGCCTGAACTACAAAGTTAAATTCTGTCTCAAAAAGAAAAAAAAAAGTATTGAAGAAAATGATTGAGTTCAGCATGGTGTTTCCAAATTGATACTTATTATTCATATTCTCATTATATACCTTATTATATAAGTTATACTTTGATTATACCTATCTACATGCAACTAGTATGGTTTCTATATATTTCTTTCAATCAAGCTAGTATCTCTATTGCTAGATTGGCGATTTTGTCATGTTTAAAATTTTGAGTATTAAAGCTTATCATGATTTGGGGCAGTGAAAATATGTCTTTATAAACCATACTGCATAAAGTAATCTATACATGACTTGTCATGTGCTTTTTCTTGGCATATTATGACTGTGATTGCCATAGTGAGAAGTGAGATTTTTCTTAAGAATTTTAAATCAATCTCTTCCTAGATTAATAACTGCACATTTAGGGTGAATTGCTTGGAGGAAATAACATTCAATCTATCTGTTACTGAAGTGGGGCTAGCAGTCAAGATAAACCAACCAAGGAGAAGGGGAGAGTGAAATGAAAGAAATGCCATACTGTTCCACAGCTCAGTCTCACCAGGAATTGAAGTCAGACTTGACCTCAAACCATTCAAAGTGGAGACCCCAAAATAATAGAATCTCCAATCTGCTGTGAAGAATTCCTGAATAAAGCTTACAATTTATACAATCTGCTCTACGGCTTTTTTTCTTCTTCTGTGAGGCGCAAGCACAATAGCATTGAGTGACCCAGCCCCTCCCAGGGGTAGCGTGGCACATACAATGCAGTCCTCAGGTTGGCTGCACTCTGCATCAGCACACTGTCAAAACAAGGAATGATATATGCAGCCGAACACAGCGCCAGCAGCAGCATATAAATACTGGGAGTCCATCTAGCTTTGCATGGAGGGCACCTCTGTGCAGCAAGCTGGAATTTTCTTAGGATATCACGTTATTCAGGAATGTTATCAAGGGTAGAAATCTGTGGAATTTTTTCAATAAGGCTACTTACCACAACTTTCTGATTGAATATATTCTATGTATGCCTTGTATTGCAAAACAGAGATTGATTCTCGTTTTTCCTCCTATAGGTTATTTATAGCAGTTATTGTAATCCAGCAAGGACAATGTATCTAAAAGTGTATCTCGATTTAGTATAATTGTCTTCTGTGTTTCATACGGTTTTTGGCCTGTTAATCTGGTTATTAACCTATATGTATGATAATTAACTTTATAAGAATATATAAACAAGTCAATCTGATGCTGGTAAAATTGGACGGTGGGGGATATTGAGACGTGCTGTGTCCATGTACCAATTCTCTACAATGAGAGCAATCATCATGTACTGCAAACATACACTAGCACAAGTTTTTAAAAAGAAATGCTGTTTTTAAATAAAATGTGTTTAAACCGGGTGTGGTGGCTCATGCCTGTAATCCCAGCACTTCGGAGGCTGAGACAGAAGGATCGTTCAAGTTCAAGACCAGCCTGGGATACAAAGTGAGCTCAAGGCCAGCCTGAATGGCATAGTGAGACCCTGTCTCAAAAAGCAAGGGCTGGGAATTTAACTCAGTGGCCTAAGTGCCTGCCTGGCAAGATCATGAGTTTGATCACTGGTGCCATAAATAAATAAATAAATAAATAAATAAATAAATAAATAATTATTTTTTAGAGGATTATCACAAAAAATGTCAGAAACAATAAGCAGTCCTAGGTGAAAACCAGTGTACCTAAACAAAAATAGATCACAGTAAGAATTATGAGAGAATAGAATAACAGCCTAGAGGAACACAAAACAATTCATAAAATTAGAGTCAGATTTTCTAGTTTTACAGTATACAGGGAACACAGTTACAATCATGGGTTACTAGAAACTATCATTTGAGAAATTTCTATTTGTTACCTGGAGGCATTTCATTAAGTAAATAAAGTATACTAACTCTTGAGAAGGCTAACACTGCATCAAGGATCGGATTTGAAAGCAGCTGAGAACCGATGGAAACTGAAATATGGTAGAAAACCAGATGGAAAAGTTCATGACATAGCTGTTCAGAAGTGGGCTCTGCAGCAACAGTTGGACTGTGATATTACTCACGGTAACAAAGTCTGATATCATTTCTCTACACCAAACCCGCTACTTGCCTAGGCAATAATCTTGGATGTGAGGTGGTGGAGATGCATGAAAGGCACTATATAAACAAAACAAAGGTAAACTCAAGGATTATAGTCATAAAGATGGAAACAACCGTCACTGATAAAAGTTGCTACTGATGATGAGGAAATCTGGAACTTCTTGTCTGAATATATCACTCATAGCCACTTTCTAGACATCTGAGTCAAAGACAAATTGAAAATGCTGGAGCTTAGGGTTTTAAAATCTTTTCCAAAAATGAACTGAGATTATGGCATAATTAGGCCTTATACTTAAAATCTAGAAGCATTTCCCTTTCAGATATTCAAGAAGAGAACTAAAAAGATGACAAGTTTTCATGTGTTTGGAACAGGAAAGAAATGATGTTGTGTACCTATAAAATAAATTCATGCTTTATAATATGCAATCAAAATGCTATAGTCCGGTAATATATTCCATTTGCAAATATTTGATCACTAATGGGAATGAACAGAATGAAAGAATTACCATTTTGATTACTGCAATCAGGAAATAAGCCAAGTGTTCATATGTTATAGAATGTGCTCTCCATTTCAATTGATTCAGAAAAATTTTATTTGCTGCTTTTTTGAAGAAACAGAATCACATCAGATGAGGCAACCTTTTTGTATATAACTTATAAAACTCATTGTGTAGATTTTTAACTTAAGGTTTTTTTGCTTGTTTGTTTTTTAAAAAAACACTGTGATTCATGTCAGGTCAATGTTTAGTCAATGTTTCTGTTGTTCCACAGAAGAAGAAATAAAAATTTCTTAATAAAATCTGGGCTTATTTATTTATTTACTAGTAGAGTCTAGCTAGTACATTATTAACTGCAAGGAGATGATTCTATAACTGTTGGAATTTGATGCCAAGTTTTTAGCTTCATGCCTCTGGCTAGAGTTGTACACCATACAATTTTGTTCCTGTAAAATAGTGATATATATATATATATATATATATATATATATATATATATATTACTTTTCAAAAGTTCCCTTCCTTATGAAAGGAAAATTTTTTTTTGCCTTACACTACCTTACACTTCCATGTTTTTATCAAAGGCAATATCTTTGTCTAATTTTCCTTATCACAGTAAAGCTTTACCAGCTTAGTTTTGCACAATAAATCTGCCAGAAATTCACTTTCACACTATCTGTAGCATTTTAATTCCTTTTCTATACTTTTATTTAGAAACAATCTCAAAGAAATAAGTGGCAAGTGCATTGTAAATAATTTTTCATCCATGTTTTTAGTTGACTTAGCTCCTTTGTACTTCACAGGAACTATTTTAATTCCACTAAAATAATCTTAAGAAGACAGGCAAAAATATAGATTTAAGATAGAGATTTAAAACACTAGAATTATTTATATTTAAAAATTCAATAAAATAACAGTAAGCAGAGAAGAAAGAGGTGTTCTACAATAAATAGTGTTAACTTTTAATTTATGTCTTATAAAGGTAAATAAAGTTGTTTTAAAATATGTAATTCTAACTACTGTCTTGCATGCATAATTTTAATATATGATAGCTATGGTACCTCTACAATAATCATTGCTATATGTATTTCATTGAAAGAATACTTTTAAGAGTAGTGAAATAATTAATATTAAGTGTAAAATTACCCAAGTAGGTGAGTATAATTTTAATCTGATTTTGCTGATTTCAGTGAATAAAATTCCTCAAAATCTGACTTAATATCATCTGCTTTATAGGCAAAAAGATAGATCATTTGTACTCTTATTGAGACACAGGTGTTTATTAATTTTCCAGTTGAAAATTGTTTCCCTAGGTAGCTTTCAAAGGTATTAAATTATTTTCTTCACCAGTTTAATTGTATTCCTTTGTTTGGTTAAGACTTCCTTTCTACAACCATACTTAGCTGAAGATATGATCTCTATTGAAAATGATTTCTGTAGCATGCAATTACCTAATACCCAGTAACCTCTCAGGAAAGCTTGTAACTCAAAAACAAAAGCACATATTTTTCATAAATTTTATCACAGTCACCACAGAAATAGAGATAAAAGTGAGACAATGTCAAAAAGAGAAAAATGGAAATATTCATGAGCTCACCACTTACAGGTAATAATCATGACACAGTTTTTCTGTAGTCTCTCTGTAACTAAGAACTTCAATTTTTTAACACTTTCAATTTTTTAGGTACTATGTTAAATCAACAATGATTGTGTTATACTTTCTTGAAAGTGTGTATGATTCGTTTATCGAGCTTTATGGTATATGATTCTAACAGATATGCACTTATCAGTAAAATGAAAAACATATGTTCATTACATGCTTCCAGGGGTGAGGGGGTATAGGTAAAGATATTAGAGTGGTACGTGCTGGACTACTAGACTAAACTTTCCTTGCTTGCATTTTATTTAATGTTTAGCAACACTCCGTTACAATACCATGATGTTCAGTTCATCAGTTATCAATCCAAGATAAGGAGTAATTACTACAATTTAAGAAATCAAATGTATAATTTTCACTTGGTAGAATTGTATGCTCATCATTTTGCTATTAATAGATATAATACTGTAGGAATAAGATAGATGTATTTCTGTTTTCAGTATTGGTAAGAAGATACTAATATATTCATCTTTTATTTCTCATTTAGTTTCTCATTCATTTCAAATTCATTATAACATCTGACATTTTTGGTAGTTCTATATGAATCTCAAAATTGAAAATTTAATATTGTTGAAATGCCTGTACATTATATTGAGATTTTGATAGAACACTTTTAAAATGTGAGATAATTTTACTAGCATTACAAAAAGTTTATACATTCATATTAATGCCTACAATATGTAAATTTTTTTCAAAATGCTACTACCAAAATAATATTGAATTTAATAGAGGGTCTTGTGTGTAAAAAAGTAATATATATACTGATAGGAAATAATCAAATTTTACTATCAAAATTACCTTTTACATAGCTATCAATACAGTTAACTGTAGGGTATGTAAGATTCTATAACTTTACAACCTTTACTTAACTTTATTGTAAAATTAAGAAATATATCTCAGTAATTGGAAAGGCTATGATTTCAGATTCAGAACATCTCAATATTCTAAAAATTATAATCTAGATTCATAAATTTACATACAGAGAAAAATAAACATGAAAATTCTCACAGACAATATCTTGATCTTAAAGAAATTTACTGAACTAAAAGCACATGTCATACACGATTGTAGCTCTTATAAAATCTATTTCTTTTTGTTCTTTATATATAATATTGGAATGAACTATATAAATGAGTTAAAGTTAATTTTAAAAGGCAATAAAAACCAACTTCGTGAAACCAATTGTATTAGTTAGAACATAGTGTCCTTATGTAATACTCACAAGAAACAAATACAGTTAAGTTGCTCATTCACTTTGGCAGGCCTTAGTTACTCTGTGGAAGAGGATATAGGAAAAACAGTGCCTACCTGTGCCCCACTCACTCACTGGGAGCAGCGTGGTGGAGGCTGCTCCAGACCCGGCTTGGGTCCCGGGCGAGCGCAGCGAATACCACCTAGCTGTGCACCTTGGGATCGGGTGACCAGACCCATAGAAATCTGCACCCAGCCCCCATCAGCCACGGATGTTTGGGGCGTCCCTGGGGTGATCCCTGCACCCCACCCCTTCACCCGGGGCAGCCCTGCAGCAGCTGCTCTGAGCCCAGCCTGAGTTGGGTGTGCAACCAGTGAGTTCTGCCTGGCCGTACAGCTTGGGACTTC
>RJWT010024057.1:0-16602 GCA_004365215.1 Cuniculus paca | reverse complement strand
TTAAATAAGCACATATTAAAGATCAGAATTTAAATAAGAGAACTTATAAGCAAGAGGGATTATGATAATTCATCATTGGAATGTGAAAATTATTTGTTGATGTCCTATTCTCAGATTGTAGGATAGAGTCTGAATTTTCCCAAGGCTATAACTCAAAAAGTGAATAAAGTCTCCTGGATTTAAATTCTTCGCATGTTACCAGACATTTGCCAATTTCCAGGCATTGTACTAAGAAATTTCACGCATGTAATTCCATTTAAATTTCACAACAAGTCATGGGTCAGTAATATTACAGTTTTGTATAGGAAAAAATAAAACTAGCACTCAGGAAAATGAAATGATTTTTCTTTTCTAAGTATCATATTAGAAATAGGAATTTGAACTTGAGCTTCTGTAGTACAGGGTTTGTCAGACATATAGAGTACTCATTAAAGAAACAAGTAAATGATAAACAAAAGAATAAAAGTATACTGAAGAAAAACATAGAAACAGCTTTTTCTAATGAGAAAGGGAACAAGAGTTGGAGGGAGCAGAGAAGGTAGGAGGGGAAGGAAAGAAAAAAGAATGCAGATGTGTTATGTGTATGTACACATTCCTCATGATAAAGGTAATCATTTTATACAGCAAAAATGTACCGATAAAAAATAAAAGGAAAAAAAATGATGTAAGGCCTGGAATGAATTATCTTAACAGAGAAAATCCTGTACAACTACCAATATGAAGAAGACATGCTGCAAAATAGAGTTAATACAAAAATAGAAAATAAATTTTTAAAAAAGGCTGCCAAAGTGCTGTACAGTTAACACATATGAACAAGAGAGAAAAAAATTAGAATCATACTCTCTGCTATCATAGAAGGAGCAGAATTGTCAGGAATAGTCTTCATGTATAAAGGAAAATGATATTTATGGATAGGCCTACATTTGCTTAAAGAATCTGTTACAATCACAGGTTTACTGGCATCAAGGAACAGAGGCTCCCAAATTGTTTCTGGGATAATGTGCTTATCATAAAGATGAACCTGTCTTAAAATGTATTTGGATCCTGAAGCACAAACTTTTGCTTTTTTTTTTTTTTTTGCAGATCTATTTGCCAACTGATGCTGTCCACTCCTATGCCATTGTTTTTCTTTCACATGCATATTTGATTTGAACGACCCCAGTTCAAACTCAAGGCCTTTTTTGAAGTGTGGGGTCCTGGAAGTTTTCTGCAAACCTTTAAATTGAGTGGTCTCAACCGAGGCCAGTGATCACCCTTCTTTCTAGATAATTATATTTGTGTTGGGGAAGTCCAAATTGTAAAGAGGATGTGGCCATTTACAAAGTAGAGATTACGTTTCAAGAAAATTCTAACAGAAACCAGTGTATGTGGGGCAGGTTATTATATCTCTTAAACCTTCTGTGTGATGGAAAAAAGAGATCTAATACCCAAGGGAGGGCATTGTGTGAAATATAGAGACCGCATTAAATATCATGCAATGATTTCAGCAATGTGTGTCATCAAAAAAAGGAGACACAGACTAAAAGGTTTATTGCAGAAGTTGAATCAACATTAACTGCTGGCAATTATTCCCCAGAGGCCATAAAATATCAATTAAATAAGAACTAAATAGATTTCCCTTTGCAAAGTACAGTTGCAAATGCACACCATAGAAAGACATACAAATCATGCTAGAATGAACTTCATGCTGATTTACAGTCACCAACTCGTGATAGAGAAAAGTGATGTCAAGACAGTCAGACCTACCTCTTATAAAATGACACTAGAAATTCTAAGAGAGTTTTACAACATTTTCCTTTTTTTTTGCAGTATTAAATTTAGATAGAAGAAATAAAATACTTGTTCAATGAATAATTAGAATCCATTGTAAGAGGCCATTAATTTTTCTTCCTATTTCTAGTATGTGCAAGGAGAAATATACAAGAAGAGGAGTAGCAAGGAAACCTTTCCCTCAGTAACGTATTTTATACAAGCCGTTTGTCCACATGATCATTCTCAGAGTTTATTGTAGCTAACCTACATTGTTATCTCACTTGTTAATACTATTCTTGAAGCCGTGGTTTCTGGCCTAGTTTTCTCTGTTCCCTTGCCAATGCCTGCATGCCAGAACCTTTTACTTTCTAATGTGATGGTAACTACTCATCATGTGGAAATTCAAGGTCACTCCGTGAACTGTTTGGGACTGCCAGATAGCCATCTTCAATCAAAGAAAGATTAAACTTAAACTAATGAAAAAACACAATCAGTTAAGATGTCCATCAATTTTGACTTACTAAATTACATTTTATTTGATGTGTAACTAACAGGAAGTCACCTAAAATGTACACCAAATTCCAGTGAAATTTATTTAATTTCAATCTTGAAAAAGTAAGAAATCTTTCTCCTTAAGAAGTTCTTCAGTCAATAACGGCAGTTCGTTTGCAAGGAGACTTTGAAATATACCAAAAAACAGGCGGGCTGGCAGGTTGGTTTGTGCTGCAAGATATTCTGACAACCTGTCAAAGTTCCACTTTTCTCACATTCTACCAACTTCTCTTTTCTAAAGAAAGCATGAAATGTCAAAATGACAGGTGCCGAGGCGCAGCAGCATCCAGCTTCTGGGCCTATTACCTTAGGAAGGGAAGAGTTGAAAAGTTGTGCAAGTGACATATGCTGAAGAGTGATATAATTTACCAGGTAAAAGAGAGGCTTGATGGCGCTTGGGTTAACCCTTTGGAGCTGACTCATTTGAGCTACCTCCCTGACAGGCAATCTTAGAGGTAGCTTGACAAGAAAAAGTATAGTTTTTGAGCAATAGTTTCATTAAGTAATTGTGCTACTATTTTCTTTATTATGGATGATTAGCTGTGATTAATATGTTGAATGAAAAGAACATTGCATAGTGAAAGAAGATCTGAAGGTGAAATTTTGTTATTTCTAAGCAGAGGGCTGCGGCATATAGCCAGATGAAAGATTAAAACATAGAAAACAATTGCAATTATATTTGCATAAGGGTGTAGTGTGTGTGTGTGTGTGTGTGTGTGTGTGTGTGTGTGAATAAATATCTATTAGGAGAGTAGCAGAGTTAAGTATGATCTGATTAATTCATATTAATTGAAGACAAAGCCATCTAAATTAATGCCAACATTGAATTATAAAACACAGTTTAAAATTCCATTTTATTACTCTTAACTCTCAGATCCTGTCTTATACAGATAAGACTAACTTGTAGCTGTCAGCTATTTCTTTTTAATGTAAAAACAGCAATTTCCCCTAACAGATGAATAGTTCCTAATTCTATTAAGAGTTGACACTATGTTGGTAAACAGATTGTACTTGAGGACAAAGGAAATGGATAAATAATAGTGTTGTGATCACATACTTTAGACCAAAGAGAAGTAGACAGGGCATCTCATAAAATCTGAAAACAAAAAGCAAACAGACAAACAAACAAAAAACAACAACAATGAAGGATTGGAAAGCAGAAAAAGGACATTATATCCCAGAAAGAAGGCGTTATAAAGTTAAGGATGAGACTGGGTGCTATGGTTTGGATATTATCCTCCAAAAGGTCCATGTATGGGGAACTTTGTCCCTCTAGTGGTGGTTCTGAGAGGAGCTAAGGAGACTTTAAAGACAGGTGAAAGGTCCTTAGGTCTTTGGGGATGCCAGTCTTAAAGTGAATTCTGACTTCCTGGAGTGAGTTCTCAGAAGTACATGTTGTTAAAAATCTTTGAACATGACTTTAAATTTATTCTCAGCTTCATGGTTCAAGATGTAACGCTTCTTCCCAATCCATTCTGCGATCTCCACATGGCCCTCTCTCACCAGTCCCTGTGCCATGCTGTTTGGACTTTCGGTCCCTAAAACTATAAGCTAAACAAATGCTTTTCTGTGTAAGTTTAGCTTGCTTCAGTTATTTCCTCGTAGAAATGCAAAGTCTAATACCTGTAGCACAAATTCTTTAGGGGAAATAGAAAGTTAAATCTGGGTTTCTATGTTCTGGGAGAACCCAAGAGGTAAGGTAGGAATCTGCCAGTGTCATCCTACCTGTCCTTTGTGAAATAACATCGTGTAGCATTTGGAAGTGCAGATACTGCAGACGAATTGCAAGGAGCTCAGATCTAGCTCTCAGCTTATGCTACACAAGATTTATCTATCCCCAGTAAGATGGAAACACTTGAGGTACCTGCTTCCTTGTGTTACGAGAAATTAAATGAGATTATGTGTGTAAGTACAGTCATTCCATAATTATATCTTAGAAAACCAGTTGTAAAGGACTCTCCTTCCTATGTCTTCAGAAGGAAAAAAAAGAAGGATATCACATTAAATTACAATGATAAATCAGACAAGTAAGTTTCTTAGCCTGAGGGGAGTTAGGACTCTATCACTACAAGAGCAGAGACTTTAATTAACCAATCTGTTTACTACATAACTTGAGAATCTTTATACTACTGTAGTTAAATGTACTTACAACAATCAGACAGATAGTTAGCTATGTGTGATGTTGCTGATGAAGATTTACAATAGTAACCACTAGTGATTACTGAGTATTTGTCAATTGCCAAGCAATGTTTTAAGAGTAAAAGACTACATGTATTTTTAAACTCCACGCCCTTATAATCTATGTGAGTTGTCATCACTTTTACCCCTACTTGACAGAAACAGAGTGTGTTCCTTGAGTTACTTAGTTAAGAAGTGCCAGGTGCCATGAATCATGGACAGTCTGATTGGAAAGTTGGTGTTCCAAGCCACTTTCTTGTAGTGTTACCTCTGTTTAGAGAAGAAATATAAAGGCATAAGAGGGGTGTAAAGTGATGGTTATTTTCAAAGAAGACTGTCATAGTCTTGTGCAATGGCAAGTATTTCTTTCTTTTTTTTTTTCTTTTTTTGTGGCACTGGGGATTGAACTCACGACCTCACACTTGCCAGGCAGGCACTTAGGTCACTGAGCTAAATCCCCGGCCCTTTGACCAGTATTTCTTTTGTGGTAAAAATTTATGAAAGGTCTTGATCTACATTAATTTTTCTCTCGAGTAGGGATTTTCTATGTTTTAAGTAGATAATAGTTACTCCTGGAAGTATCTAACTGTAAAAAGTTCAGGGGGCGTAAGGAGGGAAAAAAGAAGTAAAAACAATGAAAAAAAATGTTTTATTCTCTCATCCCAGCCCAGAACAACTTTCTGAAAGACATTATTGTTGCCCCAAAGTTTCTATGTTTAAATGAAATCAGATCTCACACCCTTCCCTTTTAGCCTGTACTTCTGATGGAGTCTAAGCGAGGAAGAATGCAGGACAAGACCACATTTCAGAGCAACGTAGTACCTTCCTCGAACTAAATAGCACAGAAAGATGCCTCCGGCCCAGTAAAAACTATTGAAGTTGACTACAACTCTGGCTACAACTATTACAATACAGTGTGTTCTCTTTGCATTTTCTGATTCTGAGAACATTAAGCATGATTTCAGGAGCTACTGAAGGCCACCACATGTAGGCTCAGAATGAAGACTCTCTTCTAAGACACAGAGCTAAGACATATCCTCATCATATTACTTAAGTTCTAGGCTCAAATCTAAAGTTAGTTACACTAAATTGCTTTTCCTTCAGAAACTTCTAGGTTGTGCTCATTTTCTGTTTCTATTTGTAATTTAAGGTATCCTCAACTCAGAAACACTACCTTTGTCCACGGAATCCTACGGACTACTCAACTGCACACTACACTTCCCACAGTACTTTGCTAGCAGGTATCTGCTTTAATTTCTACCAAAGAGACACAAATTAGATTGAAAGGTAAAGGGCAGTCAATGGTGATAATTTTTTCACTTTGACAAAAACAAGTAGTTACATAAGTTCAAGTGTGAAAATTTGCAGGATTTCTAAGCAGTTTCTAATAATTCACC
The DNA here is from genome assembly GCA_004365215.1 of Cuniculus paca. NCBI lineage: Eukaryota > Metazoa > Chordata > Mammalia > Rodentia > Cuniculidae > Cuniculus > Cuniculus paca. The sequence continues at coordinate 10,723 of RJWT010024057.1, read as the reverse complement.
TGTTCTAGGCTATATATACTGTAGTGATCATTCCCACGACTTCTACACATTTTTAAAAACTATGAACACAAATAAAATTGAGTAACAAGTATGAGATATTGACAGATGACCTGAGCTTAATTTCTCCAATCTTACCAATGGTTCTATGATACCTGAGTTCTTGCATCATATTGTACTCTGCTTTGAAGACCTAGAGAAGTTAATATTTTGTTCTGATCAGACATGAATATTATATTTGTTACCAGAAGTAATTCTAAGAAAAATATCTTCAAAAATGGTAATGAAGTGTTACAGGAAGCTGAGATAGTTAGAATTACTATAGGCAGTCAGACAGGGCCAGGTCCTCCACGGAGCCAATGCAAAAACCTAGATACCTTGCAACTGTAAAGGAGAGAAACACCTCCTGCTATGGGCAGGAGCAGGGACAACAGATCAAATAAATGCACTCACTTCCTGAGGACTGGTATTCTAAATAGGTCCTTAGCTCCCTAAGAAAGCCAGAGTCACCTGTCTCGACCCCCTAGGGAAGAGTCACTGCTCCTTAAACATGCTTGCTGGCTACGTGACTTGTTTCCCCATTTGTCCCAGACTTAATCAATTTTACTCGAGCAGTTAACCTTATTGGTTAACCATAGTTCTGTCCCACCTTATGCCCACCTTAGGAATTCCCATTCTTCCCCACCTTGGACCCTTCTACTCTATAAAAAGTCCCTAAAATGACAGAGTCTTTGGCAACCCACTCGGGACCCCTTCTGTCTCTCTGACAGAAGCTTTCTTTCTTTCTCCCAATAAATATATTCTGCTCTTAACCTCCGTTGTTCCTAAAATTCATTCTTCGATTTTAGAGAGCACGAACTCATACCAGACATAGTGGGTTGGGAGTTTCATTTCCCTGTATCAGAAGGATAGTAAATTTTTAATAGTTCATGGTAAAGCAAGTGCCCACATCCCTACAGGGCAAAAAGTAAGATACTGATGTTCCCAAACATTGATGATCAGACAACTATTTACACTATTACTAGAGAAGACTAAACAAAGCACATGGAGTTTCTATAATACAATAATATTTAGCTAGTCATAGACAGCAAAGTTATACAGCTAATTTTGATCGCAGTCAGTAAAGAGCTTTGAGAATGAAAATGTCAAGAATATGATTTTCAATTTCACTCAAAGTTATGGTGTGAAAACTAAAGAACTTCTGGGATTACCTAAAAACAGGTATCCATTTTATAGCTAGATGACTAAGCTACCTAGGAAATGGAGACCAAATGAATTCATATATGCAAAATGTTGCCTGAAAGCCAGGTCACTGTTTAAGAAAGAGAAGGAACTCTGAGAATTGGAATGAAAATATTTGGGGAAATGCAGATGAATTTGAGTACCCCGATCTTTCCAATGCCATTGAACTTCCTTTAGTGGCAGATGCACCTCCTCCACATCCTCTATCTCAGGAGACGAGATGCCCTCACTTGCATATTTAGAATAAGACAATCTGATGGAAAATTCTTTTAAGAGGATAATAAGTATTTTTAAGCATGCGACCCCCTATCCAACTTTACTTCCAGATGCTTGACTTGAAACAGATTCTAGAATATCCGAAGAACATGAATTCAAAGATTCACCCAGAGAAAGCTAATCTATTCATCAGATGTATTTCAATACTTTAAAATGTGTGAAAAATATGCAGCGAGATCAAGAAATATAGTGAATGTTTATAATTTTAAAAAATTATTAAGTAAATGGCATGTTGCATTAATCCCCTTAATATTCTCACTTGATTTGAACATACTTATTCCATCATTCTTGCCACTGTCCAAAGCAGTCTTGTAAGGCTTCTTTTGTGAGTATAGTTAGTTGCACTGCTATGGCTACCTTGATGTCCTGAATCGATTTAAAGCATTTTCCCCTCATTGTCAGTCTATTTCTATGAAAAAGACACAAGTTATATCGTATGGTGGATGAAAAGATATATTACAATGCTTTTATGAGCGTGCTGCTCTTTTGGATGGAAATAGTATTCACTGTATTTTTGATCACATCTTATAAAGATACCCCTGAAAGAGAACTTCCAGAACTGCTTCAGACAGTGGCATGAAAGACAGAATACATGTGTTTAAAGTTAGCTGGAATATTTTGATAGGGATTGATAATGATATGTCTTTTACTGCACTGAAGTAGTTGAAGTAGTCACCATATTTTTCGATCAATTCCTGTATGAGATATATAGATTCCAAAAGTACTAGGTTAGAGTTTGTTGGAACCTGTTGATAATTAAATATATACAGGGCTGGAGATTGTGAATTCAAGGAGTCAGTGTGAATAGCTACCCATGCTATTTATTTTCCTGGTTGGCAGACTGAAGCACAGATTAATATAAACCTTCATTATGACATGTACTAAAAATCCAATGGTTTAGGAAAATAAGAATGCTGGATTAACCTTGCAGCCTGCTCACCTGTCCTTCATTATATTCCCTGAAGGTGTTTTATTTTGCGATATAAGCAAACAACAAACAAACCCTTCAACAGGTCACTGATAATTAGAGTTGTTATCAATGCAGCTTTAAGCATTTCAACAGTGACCACTGGATAACAATCACACCATCTTTTCTAGTTTTTCCTCTTGGTCAATACGTTCATCAGCTTTTTGTCACTGTGGCAAAAGTAAATCATCATCATATAATCATCGCCATCATCAGTACCACTATTATTATTCATAAGGATCATTTATCCTTACCTTAGGGTCATATTTATATTAAAGTGCCTCAGGTCACTGGTGGACATAGGAAAGTTTAAAATATGTCAAAAAGAGAAGATAATCGAAAACAAGAGACCCAAGTGAAGAATTCTGTGGACCACAGTTTCCTGATTTAAAATGTAAGACCCCTTGTAGTTCTGTTAAGCAAATTTTAGTGAACTTATTCTTTGAATGCTGTCAGCTTATTAAGCATGGACAAAGATTCACGGCTTCAGTTAGAAGAATCATTAATGGTAGTAATATCAAGGCCCCGCCTCACTAAATATTACTTATATTAATATTAACGTAAAGAGTTTCATCCTGGGGCTCCTAGAGACTCAAAAGAAGCACCGGATATGTTATTTATGCTTTTACTTGATTAAAAATAAATTCTTCCTAGAGGCTACCTTTCTACTCAATGATTAAGTGCCACAGATTACTTTTTGTTTCTATTAAAATTTTATAAATTCACTGAAATTATGTGTATAAAGACATAGAATGACTTTTGCTGAAATAGAAAATGAGAAGCATGATATTTCCTTAATTTTTATGAAATTATTTCAACTGCAAGGTAGCACATAAAGTTTCTTAGACCTTCTGGGAAATCATAGCACCGCCTGAAATACCACCATTAAGAGTTGGCTTGAAACTTTCTAGTTGCTTCATTCAAATGTAAAATTCAGTTATATGACAAAATAAAATGCTGAGTAAAGGAGCACAACTTCTTTTATCATTTAGACTTTTGAGGCCTTACAGCAGGTCTAGAATTTTAACTAATGCGTTATAATACTCAGCTCTTTCAGCACTAATTATCATCACCCAAGATGTATAAAGGGCTGTTTTTATTAATTATTGTAAAGCACAGATAATAAAAAGAAAGGAGTCTCTCCCAGTCCTAGAAAATGTACAAAAACAAAACAGAAAAATTACAATGGGACACTCACACCCAGCCTCTGTGTCATGCCAAATCAGTCAGTTGAGAAAAGAATAATTCAGCCAGGAAGTTCATTGTTTGATGGACACAATGCCAATTAACTAAGTTGACACTATGCAATTAACAAGTTTGACTTATTTTTTAAATGAATTGACTGCCTTTGCTTCTTGTTTCAGTGCCATGTAGATAAAGCGGCAGATAACAGTAGCAATATTGAACTGAGAGGTTAAGTGATTTAATTTTGGAGACATTACTATTAGAGAGGCCACATTTAATAAATCAATGCATTTAAGATGCTTGGAGATCTATGGATTAAAGGTTACTCTGCTTGTGGAGTGCCTAGTAATCATTATACATTGCAGATCCAGGCACAAGACGAAGAACTTGTCTTTCTTAGTTGTCAATAACGCTATGCATCTCCAGGTAGCCCTAAACCTCTCTTCCACCCAACTCTCACTGGCTTCCTTCAAACAGAAAACATTCACTTCTCTACAGTAATAGATCAAATCCCATACCTCCCTGCTTCAGCCTTAATTACGGGCACTTGACAAGTGTAGTTTAAAATATCAATACCATAGTTATAGTAAGCAAAGCACAAGTCATTCATTATTTGAGTCTAAGACAATATTGTGCTTTAATTTTTTTTTCCCAAGCAAGCTAAATCACTTGAATGGATAAAGGAGAAATAAGTTCAGATGTTATTCCTATGCAGAAAATTCAATGTCAAAGCAGACCTTCTGGCCCTATAGACAATTGTTCTGCAGCACTCATTAATTGTAACTTGTGGGCTTGTACATAGTACTAATCTCAGTGCATGATAGGACACTTGCATAGGAATAGTGAGAGGGAAACTTGTTTAGGACAGAAGCAATATCACACTAATACTAATAGTACAAAGATAATAATAACAATAATATTATTTCTCTTCAAGGACAAATCTCTAGCTATTTTTATCCGTCATGTCAATCAATGAATTTTAATAGTCATTTTCCATAATGAATTCTACTTGAAAACAATGTGAACATTTATTTGAATGAAATATTAGAAGTAACTCTCAGTTACTAGAATCAATCAAAGTATGGAATGAAAGATATGGATAGGAGCTTAGAAATTCTCCATTCTAATGTTTGTTAAAACAAGCAAACAACCAACAAAACTACAAAGTCTAGAACATGTCCAAGGCTACAATCTCATCAGGGACAAAGTTAAATCTAATATATTTTTTTTCCAATGTAACTATCCAGTATTCTTTGGAGTTATTTTAAAACATTGGAAATTTCATACTAGAAAGAATTTTGATTTTCTGCTCAGAATGTGTCTATGCTGTGTCACACTCTGGGGTAAATCATAAGGAACTGCATTCAAAGTATTGTTCTTCCACATCCTGACCAACCAAAATCAATCACAATTTCCCAGTCTTGGATTAGGTTTATCTCAGTTAACCAGGGCTTCTCAAATCCATCTATTTGATGGATGCTCCAGAAATCAAGGGCCCACATCACCTGCTTTATTCATGGTTAATCTAGCCTGAGAGAGAAAGTGCTCAATAAAAAATGAGTCAACTGAAAGCATCTGCAGATCTTGACTCCCATGCTAGCACGTCACTTTTACATGGTGTTGCCTGTTGAACATATACATGAGGTCACACCCAGTGAAACAAGCTGATACCTGTCACCGCCCCAACTATCCCAGGGCATTAGTTAACAGGTTTTCTTTTCTCTGACTCACTAGAGAATATTATTGTCCCTCAGAGAGGAAGCTAGCATCTCTGGTGGGAGAAACACTGGAGAAGAGAGCAACCATGAGGGAATTATGACTTCAAGAAAAAAGCCATTGAAACCTATGATTTTTCAAATGCAACCATTCAGGTCTTTTGAAAAATAAATGTGAAGGACCTGCCTATTCTAGCACAATTTTCGAAACGACATTAACTTTTAAGTCAGAGAGTGGGATAATAATAACAGGAGATTCTATGTAGAGGTTTTATGTAACCTTTACTAACTCTTCCAATTGAGTGGATCAGGGTTGCTATGTGTCGCTGCCTCCACCATTTTATTTCATTCAATGTCAAGGAAGCCCTGTGACCTTACAACACTACTAATATTTATTCTGTCCAGATATCATAAGGAACTTTTCTGCTCTTCCTCTATGCTTATGAGGAAATGGATGTCTAAGCTCCTTACAGATTCACACTGAAGCAGTGTTTGGAAAAGAATGAGACTAAAATTTTACAATTTACCCCATACAACAAGTGTAGAGTCTCATGATTGTGAAGCACTATTTATCTTTCCCATACTCTTCACTTATAAATCCCTTGGATTTATAAAGATCTGTAAGGTAGATCTGCTTAGATTATCTCCATTTTTCTGTGTTGTGGGACCTGAGATGAGGGAAGTAATTTGACTGAAGTCACATAAGTGAATAACAAGAGTACAAAACCACATCCCAGGTTTCTGACTAAATCTGCTATCTTTACTATGCTTGGCTTGCACTTCTTTTTATTTTATTTTATTTTATTTTTTTTTTTGTGGCACCAGGGATTGAACTCATAACCTTGCGCTTGCCGGGCAGGCACTTAGACCGCTGAGCTAGATCCCCAGCCCTGGTTTGCACTTCTTCACAGCTCTGTGTGCTAGAGAATATAAGAGGTTACTGCATTAACATGGTATATTCCCTTGCATTGTTCATTTTTGCCTAGTTTTGAAAAGAAACACAATTTTGTGTGAAAATAGATATTTTAGAGAGAAATATAAACCTTATGCAAATAAATATATAAAGCAGCATTATTCAGGAGCAAGGTATGGTGACACATGCTTGTAATCCTAATACTATGGGAGGCTGAGGCAGGAAGATGGCAAGTTGAAGCTGTGCCTGGGCTACTTAGCAAGACCTGGTCTCAAAGAAGAAAAAATTAAGAAGAACTGAGGATATAATTCAATGTGAAAATAGTGGGTTCAATCCTCTGTATAACAAACAAACAAAAAATCCCACAAAGTTCAATCAAATTTCTATTATCAGTTTATGTACCTGGACCCAAGTTCATTTTCTGTTATGAGGAATGCCTCAGTGTGACTATGTAAGCATCTCTAGCAACAAATTCCTTGCAAGCATAGAGGGAATGCTGACCAGCAGCACTCTACCATCCTATGTGTGGTCTCTGTCTCAGCCAGAAGTACACAAACTGAGAAAAGGCTGTAGATGGCAACAGGAGTCCTGATGTACAGTGTGAGACTGGTCTCAAGATAAATCGCAAGTGACCTAAGTTGTGCATGTTACTATATCATCTATCAAAATTGCAAAAAACTTGGCATTCATAGATTAATGTGTTAAATATTTCTCTATTTCAATATTTCTTAAAGACTTCAGTGTACTACATTTATAGTGAATCCTTTCTAAAGTATAATATGAAGTATTTCGTCATATTTTGTTAAAGAAAAATTATTCCAATAATTGTTAAAGTGGTAAAAAAGACATTAGTCAAGATTGGTATGATGGCTGGGCATGGTGGTGTAAGCCTGTAATCCCACCATTCAGGAGGCTGAGACAGGAGGATTGTTGCGAGTTTGAGATGAGCCTGGGCTACAAAGTGAGCACATGGCCAGCCTGAACTGCATAATGAGGCCCTGTCTCAAAAAGACAAAAAAAAAAAAAAAAAGATTGGTATGATGGAAGCACCACAATAGGGAATTCAAATTGTGTAAAACTCTGATATAACAAAAGTAGGTGAGATGTATAGTCAGAAAACAGATTGAGGAGTTAAAAATACTAAGAGGAGACATAGACATCAAGGGTAGGGAGATTCTAAACGTACTTAGGAGGATTACTGTTGTACATGGGCTACATGAGCAGAAGATAACAAAAGAAATAAAGCTGAGGACTAGTAAGAAGCAAGCTCAGAGAAATCTGGGCAAAGTATAATGATAGAGAGAGCATTTTTCCACCAGCTGAGGGACAGCCCCTTTGGTGGATCACATTTTTCTAATGAAATTGCCATAGAGCATATGTTAGAAGATGCTGTCTTGCTTTATTTTTTGAGGTTTCATTGTACCAGATAGACACTAGAAACTGTTCCATATTAATTCTGCTTACCAACCGTAAGGCAAGTGACTCTATATTAAGGATGTAAAGTTATCCTTGCATCAGACTATTAGAATTATATAATTGGAGAATACAAAGAATGAATCTAGCCCTCCTTTGGTTCCATTTGAGATTCCTACTAGAACAAACTTTATCTTCACTTATTCACTGAATAACTTTGGGTAGACCACTTAACCTTTCAGCCTTCAATTCCACATAGGTGTAATAAAAAGGTTTAACTGAATGATCTCTGATGCCTTTTCCATCATAAAAAATACCTATTAGGTCTTCTGTGCTTCTGTGTATCCTATTAAGGTTTTACAAAGAGTACATTAAATGATCGTTTTTTATTATATGGGCTGGCTAGGGGAAAGGAAATTTAGAAAGAATAGAAAGGCAGTTATCAATTTCTAACCTCTTCTGATAAAATATCTTCACACTGATTGTAAAGAAATATTTTCCCAAAGAAAACTGGATGCTTTAAAATCAAAACAATTTGGAGGGTGGGATGTAAGACTTAGGTATAAGAACAGATCCCAAATAAATTGTGGATAGGGAAAATCCACATTTTTCCAGAGAAGCAACCTCTCTGTGCTAGATCTCCAATTCACTGGTGTTAATTCGTCACAATAAAAGAGGATATCGACACGCAAAGTTCTACATAAATAAAGGTGTAGATATTTAACTAAACAAATTAAATTTGCTGCGCAAACTTTTTTAAAGGAAATCAGGTGGTGAGTGAATTTCCCCTTTTGTCTTCAAACTTGCAAAATCAACATTTCACATTCAGAGGTAAAGCCCTTACTTGTGGTGATATTTTTAACATCGAGTAAAAGCGGAGAAAATCATTCACATATTTACTTTATACCTCTAAAAGAATGTAGCTTCAGACAGATACAGATTTTAACCGAAAAATAAGCTTTGAGGAATATTTAAAAATATATACCTTTCCTTTTTTTTTTTGGTAAAAGCATTACAATTTGATAATCATTTTGTAGTAAACCCACAGTTACAGCTGGAAGTCACCTACAAAATCATTTGCTCTAACCCTCTCATTTTCCAAAGATGAACACAGAGGTTCAGAAGGATTGGAATTCCAAATTGTGGGGATGGGGGAGGCAGTGTCAGGTCCATAGCCACGGCTTCAAGAATCTGGGTGCAATGCTTTTTCACTCACCAAAAACCAAACCGGAATTAGGCAAACGATTGTTAGAAGGCCAAACACAGGGCTCACTTGTGGAATCAGCGTGCACTTGTCCCATGGAATTTGTTATCTCCAATTGTGTTCCTGTTATGGGATTTGTTGTCCTGTTTTCTGACTCTGCACTTGATTTGCAATTCTGGGCCATAGCAATATGCTTCCCCAGAGTACTGAACAGTGGTCAGTGAATTTAATGTGTCTCACACTGTGATGTGTGAGCTAAATTGTTACAGCTCCACCTAGTGGGCAAGTTCACACAGAGGGGGATTGCAAAGGATGAGCCGTCCACTCGAGGAATTTGCAGGCTGGAGGCTGGTTTACTTCACAGAGAGGTTAAAGCTATCAAAACTTATACTGACAATTGATTGTAAACTAAACACTGTTATGGAGAAATGAAAGTATAATTATTAGAAGAAGAAAAAAAAGCCATCAGGTTTCTCATTACTTCAAGGACCTCTAGAGATGTTTATAGCTTTTAGAGGATGCTGTCAGTTATGAAGGGAGAAGAGTCAGAAGGTGGAATTAATACAACTCACAAGTGTAAATGAATTTTTGGAAGTTTTTAAAAAGTGCACACACACAAAGGTACTCAGGTTTTGGTGTCTGACTTGCCCCCAAGATTCCTTAAGGCCTAAATTCTAAATGAGGCCTTCAGTCTTTGGCTATCGTTGGTTTTAGTAGCCCATCTGTGCTCCCAAGTCTGTACCAGGAGCTGTGTGCTCAGTGCTTCAGAAGCCCTTGTTAGTTTACATTCACAGTCTGCCTTCTGCTGTCTTTCTAGGAGGCATGACCAGAAGCCAAAGGATTGAATTAATAGTGCATGATCCCTTGAAAGCAGAAGCTGCAATGCTTCTGAGAAACATGAACCCCAGAGCATAAGGGCTACCCATGTATATATGGGGGAGGGACAGTTTAAAAAAACGAACAGTGTCTTAAGATCACTGTCAACATGGTCCCTTTCCTCTCTCCCCACCACACTTGCTTTCCCTTAGGTTTTTATTACCAACAAGCCAAGTTGCTTCCACTGCAGTACTCTCCCCTTTGTGCTAGCGTCCCTGGAACCACTGCCCCACGCTAAGTACAACTGCCTTCTGGAAAGCACGGCGATGCCGCTGCTGCTGGCTTTCTTTTATTCAAATCAAGTTTGTTTCTTCCTTTTATCAACATCTACATAGTGCATTCAGGAAGCTTTTGCATTGGTAGCAATTTTAAGAATGTCCTTGACATTAATGGTTTCTATATTTGAGACACAGCCTTTTCTGAAGAAAGTGTATAATGTGCTAAGGCTGAGTTGGCAGAAACAGTGCAGACTCACAGGTAAATGACACCTGGAATGAAGCATACATTAAACACACACATTTTTGAATTGAATTTGGAAAGCAGTTTGTGGTTTGATAGATGAGATTTACATGGCTTTTGAGACTACTAGTTGGGCCAAGTGAGAACCTCAGGGGAGCACATCCTCTCATTTAATTCTACAGATGTTGGGGTTGGTGAGTTGCAGCTGCGTTCAGGGCAGTTTTGAACCCGACTTCTGTGTGATCCTAAATAAATTACCTAAAAACTATGCCACTTAACTTCTCTGTCTGCAAAGTGGGGACAGTAAAGATAGTATACAATTCATGATTCTTCAGGAAATAATAAGAGAAGGTCTGAGAAGTCCTTATGCAAGGTTAGGCAATATAGGGCAAGCATTTGATAAATTCTAGAAATATGTGGATGCCGTATTGAAGAGCTGATTTCTTTCTGTTTTCTTTTTCTATATTTATTGTTTT
>RJWT010024056.1:0-16598 GCA_004365215.1 Cuniculus paca | reverse complement strand
TAAACAGCTTTATAGTTTAAACTGCTGAATTATTAATTTCCTTCTTAATGAACACTTAGTGTTCATCAAGTGTTCAACAGCTTTATAGTTTAAACTGCTGAATTATTAATTTCCTTCTTGATGAACACTTAGAATTACCAGTTTTTATTTTGTTTTTTGCTATATATGTGCACAGTCCTTTATCTGAAACCTGTAAGGAACAACTACTATGGAATTCAGCTTTCTTTTAGCCTTTAGGAAACAAATATAGTGTATACACCCTAATGTAATATAACATCCTCAGCATAAGGGCAGTACAGGACACATGAGAAATTGCAGTGAAATTTTTCACTGTGTGGAAAAAACAAAAACCACAATTTCATGTCTGGTCAGTTTTCACCACCTAATTAGTTTGCAACAAATTTACAAAGAACTTGATTTTTCAGAAGATTTTTGAATTTCAGAATTATGGGTGGTAGGTTGTGGGCCTGTACAGAAATGTTTTGAGGATGTCTATTTCATATGTATCAAGATCGCTAGGAAATACTACTAGAAATGAAATTTGGGGTCATATGATAGTTGCATATTGATTCCACTAGATATAATCAGAAGGCCATTTAACTGTTTTACCAGTTTATAATCCTGCCAGCCAGGGATGAGAGAGGTCTAGTTTCCCCAATTTCATGTTACTGTGTATGTTCTTAAACTTTAAACTGTTTGTCATTCTGATAGGAGCACTATGAACTCATTGTTTTTAATTTATGTTTTCCTGAGTTACTAATAAGGTGGAATATCTCTTTCCATATTTATTGATCACATAGGTTTTCTTTTCTGTCATTTTCCCTTTGTCCATTTAAATAATTGCATTTGGTTTAACAGTTTTTTATTGATATGTTCTTGATGTCAGTCCTGTGTTTGCTCTAGGTATCTTGCAGTCTGCCATCTTTTTATTTTTTGCTTCATGGTGCCTGTGGTACAAAGAATTTTTTTGTTTTAATGTAGTCAGATTTGTCCTTTCCTTTGTGGTTTGTAGATTTTGGGGAGGTATTTTGGGGTTTAGTATAAGAGATCTTTTTTGCTGGGTGTGGTGGTACACACCTGTAATCCCAGCACTTTCGAGGCTGAGACAGGATAGCTGTGAGTTCAAGGTCAGTCTGAGCTACATAGTTTAAGGCCAGCCTGCACTACAGAATGAGACCCTGTCTCATCAAAACAAAAACTGCTTTAACCCGGGTCATTTATGCATACCTGTGTTCTTCAGAAAGTTTGAAAACATTGCTTTTTATATTCAGGGGTTTTGGGGGGAAGGTTGTTTTGTTTTTGTTTTGAGATAGAGTCTTCTCAGCACATTTAGGTTTTAAACCATTTTGAGTTTTTTTGGTGTGTCTAGTCAAGTGTCTTTTTTCCATGTGGACAACAAAGTGAACTGTCAGCATTTGTTGTAACTCATTCTCTTCCTCCCTCTCTTCTTCCTTCATCCTCCTCTTCTTCACATTCCCCCTCCCTTCTTTTCTTCCTCTTCTTCCTCTTTCTTCAAGGTACTGAGGATAGAATCTAGGGCCTCACACATGCTAAGCAAACACTCTACTGTTGAGCTCCAAACACCCTGTAATCCATTCTTTCTCAACTGGTTTATGTTAAAGTTCCCAAAATATAAGACTACTTCTGAAATCTCTTCTTCTGGGTCTGGGGATTAGCGTTCGTCTTTGTCCTTTGGTCTCTGCACTGCCACCATTATTGTTTTAATTATGGCTTTGTAATAAGTGTTAGTAGCAGTTAGAACAAATCATCCCTCTACATACTTTCTCAGAGTTGTCTTGGCTATGTTTTGTTGTCATGTTCCCCCACCTTGTCCCCGCCACCAACCTTCTTACTTGCTTTATTAAGTCACTATTGCAAATTTACCTCACTGCCTACATCCAGGGCTTCATTAAAACCGAAGTTCTTCTATCCAGTCTTCTTTAGTTACCATCCAGTGTTCTTTAGTTATCATATGGTTACTCTGATGCAGATGTTCCACGAGGTGTTTATCTCAAGTTCCATTCCTGTGTCAGCTTCCACATCTCCACATCCCTCCATTCTAAAATACCTTGAACCGACTTCCTTCCTGAAGCAACCATCTAGTCCTGAGACTAGTAGTGATTTTTAGTTACTTCTCAGGGTTACAAGGCTTGCCTGGGCATACTGTGGAAGTCCTTAGATGCCTTATGTTCTTCTGGTACTCTGGGACATATTTAGAAGCCATAGGAAGCCCTGGAAAAAACTAGAGGTGAGCTGAAACCAAATTTGGGCTCTTAGCTAGCATTGGTAACTTTGTGGTCACGTTCCGCAGTGCACACAGTGGAGGAGGATTGCTGACCTTTCTTTTCTCTCCAGTCTTGGGGATGAGGCCCCTTCCATGTGAACTCCACCGTGTAGAGACTAAGCACCAGGAGGCAGTTTTTGGGGCTAGCGTAAGCAGTATTTTAAGGACTAATGATGGGACCCCTAGGAAGGGTTCTGAAGGTACCCTTGGCCAGGCACTGGGAAACCTTCAGAGTGCTCTGGGGCCTGATATCTGGGACCATTTTACATTTCCAAATGAGATAGCACTTACCTTTTATTACCAGGCGAAGATGTTTACCAAACAGGAGATTCCTATCTTTTAGGGCCTTCCTCTGTGTGGTTTCCTTCAACTCATGTCTCATTCTCTACACCTCTGTAACTGACTCTCCTTCAAGCTGGCCAGTCTGTTTATAATCTGTATGACATGCCTTGCAGGCCTTTTCACGTAACATTTCCTTTATATCTTCCTTCACTAAATTGTGTCTCCCTTCTTCAAAGTGATGCTCAGAACTGCCGAGATGCTTAGAATTACCTCCATCCACAGACTTCCCCGCTTATGCTTTCTTAGCCCCCACTCTTCTATTTGTTTGCCTTTGCCTCACACCACTGTGCATAGCTCCTCAGCTTTCTATTTGTTTACGCTTATGTGTATTGGTTTTCTCCTAAATCTTCTCAGGGCTTTTTCATGTCTATCTGGCCTGTCATTCCTAATTACATTGTTTCTCAAGGACAAGGATTATATCTCCCTAGCCCTTTGACTCTTTGTAGTGCAGACCAGGGCTTAGCACATTGGGTCATAGAACAGAGAGTGGGATTGGCTGGATCTGGGTGAGTTTATCACTTTCTGTGTGACCTTGAACAAGTTATATAACCTTTCTGGGTTTCAGTTGTCTTATTTATAGAATGAAGACAATGATAGTGCTTTACTCACAGGGTTATTGACTTAGCAGTGTTTTAGATACAGCAAGCACTCACTAAATGCTACTTATCAGTATTATTAATATTAGCATTCACGTATTAGAAATTTACATGTTAGAAGCCATGCCAAAATGTGTGGCCTAAAGCACTACATGCAAATTTTACAGTTCAGCTTGGCTGTCAGTTTAAATCAGTTACATGTTGGCATCAGAAAAATTGTCTTTCCTGACTGAAACACTCTTGATTATTTCTGTCTTACTCATTTCCTCTCTCGTCCTCTGATAGGCAGGTCCATGAGATCCAGTCTCACATGGGACGCCTGGAGACAGCAGACAAGCAGTCTCTGCACTGTGAGTAATTAACTATGGAGACCAAAGTCCTTTCTCTGATGACACGGTGCTAATGGGCTGGGTTTCCTGACTGCATTCTGCCTCGGGGGCTTGATGATTTAGCGTGGAATGAGTTTTGTTGTTAGGGTAGAAAGAAAAACCCTATGGCAAAGTCACTGATTTCCCTGATTGTGCCTTTTGGAATCCCACAAGTCTTATCCCCCATTACCCTTCCACTCAACCTGACATGGCCCTATGGGAATGGAGGTCCTTTCCTCCATCTGTCTTAATCTAATTACCTAGTCTTTAGAGGAATGCACTCCATAAAAATTCAGAGATGTTTAACTGGTACTGGCCATTTCTGAGCTGAGAACTCTGGCTTTTTAGGAGGATTATTCAGAAATGAATAGCAATATTAATTAGTTTAGTTCCCACACCATGATTTCTTTTCGAGAATTGAGGGGTTTTTTGTGTTGTTTTTTTTAATCTTGTTCCAAGAAAAAGCCCCTTTTTCAGTCAGCCATGCAGTCTTCCAGAGAGCTTGTCAGTTCACTGCCTGGCTCATGCTATTCCTGTTTCTGCATTTTCTCCTCTTTTTCCACAGTTCCAAAAGAATCTCTTCTCTTGCCCCAGTCCCCCATGACATCCTAATTTAAATAGCATATGTTCATTGTAGATGTGAAGGCCTGGGAAGGGGTAGTGCTACTGCTGTCACTTCTTGGTGGGGCAAGAAGCAGCTAAGATAATTTCTTTTGTGTGTGGTTCCATTTCTGTCCATTGAACTTTGCCCTTCCAACAATCTCATTGTTAAATGATTAGAAATAGAAATTAGAAATTAGAAAAGTCATTTTGACTGTCTCATCAAAGGAAATAATGAAAAATAAACATTTATTGTATATTTTATCTCAGGATTCTTTCCTGGGCCTTTCTTAATGATACTTAGTCAATTTTAGGGACTACTAACAGCTCAACCCACTCATTGTTATAGAAAGCTTTCAAGGAACACTGCTCTGTATGTTTCCATATGAATTTTCCTTTCCTTTGTCCTATTCATTTATTTATTTATTTATTGGTACGGGGGGTCAAACTCAGGACCTTGAACTTACCAAGCAAGTGCTTGAACCACTGAGCTAAATCTTCATGTAGGAAATTCAACTGGCATTCCTTTTACTAGGTGTTTACAATCCATATTTGAGACCAATCTCAAAGGAAAAAGATTAAAAGTAGAAAATTTTCTATACATTTATTCTTCAGCTTATAAAATATTGAAATATGTAGGTACTGTATGCACACACAAAGGATGATCAAAAAATAGTGAGCATTCTCATTCTATTGTTTTGATTGGTTTAATACTATTTTGTTGGATGGTATTGTGTGCGAAAGTATGGACAACTATTACAAAGAAAATAAGACCTTATGGTAGCCACTGTTGATTTCCTGTTGTCTTGTTGTGAAGTCTTCTGTTACTTGCATTGTTCTGTTCTGATTTGCTTTGTTCTGTTTTGTATTGTTTTATTCTCTTTAAAATAAAAAAAAATAGCATTTAAATTTTTAAAAAATCTATTACAAAAAAAGACACATGGCTGTTAATCCCCCTCAATATATTCTCTCTCATTTTGAACACACCCTGTTGTTCTTGTCACTTTCTGAAGCAGTTCTGAAACTCATCTTTCATGTCTTTATGAGGCATAATCAAGAAATATAATGAAGGCTGCTGCCGAGTACCCTCCAGTGAAAAGGCAGGCTTGTAAAAATATCACAGTGTGTTCTTATCCACCTTCATTCACCAGATCTGACACCATGCAACTTCTGGCTCTTCCCCAAAGTGAAAATGACCATGAAAAGTAAATGTTTTTAATTGATCCAGGACATTAAGATAGCCACAACATCTAAACAAAGGCATTTATAAAAAAGGACTTCCAGACTGCTTCAGAAAGTGGCAAGAGTGATGGGATAAGTGTGTTTGATAGGACCGGGAATGTTTTGAGGAGGATGAATGGCAGTGTGCCTTTTACTGTAATAGACTTCTAAAAATTTAAATGTATGTGCCGGGCATGGTGGCTCACATCTGTAATCCCAGCACTCGGGAGGCTGAGACAGGCAGATTGTTGTGAGTTTGAGACTAGCCTGGGCTACAAAGTGAGCTCAAGGCCAGCCTGAATGGCATAGTGAGACCCTGTCTCAAAAAGACAATGGCTGGTGATTTAGCTCAGCAGCCTAAATGCCTGCCTGGCAAATGTGAGGTTGTGAGTTTGATCCCTGGTACTGATAAAAAAAATTTTTTTTTAAATGTATTTTTTATCACACCTTGCATGTGTCAAATATGTATATAAACAACATAGTATGCCTTGTGTATGTGTTTTTCTCTTTTTGATATGTGTATTTTTTAGTTTATTGGCTATGGAAAAATAGGATTATCATCCTAATTTAAGTTCATTATCTCTTTTCCAGCAATTATTCTTTTTTTTTCTTTTGTACAGT
The DNA here is from genome assembly GCA_004365215.1 of Cuniculus paca. Taxonomy (NCBI): domain Eukaryota; kingdom Metazoa; phylum Chordata; class Mammalia; order Rodentia; family Cuniculidae; genus Cuniculus; species Cuniculus paca. The sequence goes on along the minus strand of RJWT010024056.1, from coordinate 10,566 downwards.
AGTAGAAAAGGAAATACAAGCAAGCATAGACCAGGTTTTCAGCCGTCTAGAACGCCTGGAGATTTTGTCCAGCAAAGAACCTCCTAATAAAAGGCAGAATGCCAAACTGTGAGTGCTGACCTCTGACATGGCTCTGATATCCTATACCCATCAAGGCAGGCCTTTCTCCCAGGGGTGGGGGCTATAGACTGTTCCAAAAATTCATGTACATATTAATAAAAAACTGAGACTATGTAAACATAAAGTCTCCTCCAAAAGGGTATAGTTCTATGAGTGATAACCCTCAAAATCAAAAGCCAGTGAGGTTTTTTAGCCCATAGACCTGTGAGTCCTTCCTTCTTTGGTGTTATTTTGAAATTTTGCCGCTGTTTCTGTTTTTCTGACCAGACCCCTGGCTTCTTAAAACCTAATGCTGGCAGGCAGTGTGGCTCTGTTACTTGAGTCTCACTAGGTTCTTGTTGGGTTGTTCTTGGGTTGAAATGAAACTGTACTCTTAAATCTCACTTCTCTCAGTCTATCTATAATGAAATACTGATTCGATGTTTGATACTGTACCATGAAATTAAAATGAAATGACCTTCAACACCTCCACTCCCAGCTGCTGCTCCCAATGTTTTATAGAATCTCATTGATACTTCACCTCAGAGTTGCCCTTGGGCTTCCAGGAGAGTGATATAATCCATAAAAAGTCAGGAAGGGGTCTTTGAACCTGCTTCCTGTCACCTGTCCCCTGCAATGCATCTGGAATTAGAGACTAGCGCATATTTAAATAAAGCTGCTGGAATCTTACGTGCTAGCACCTACTTTAACCGCAATCTACTGCTTTACTTTCAATATCACTGAGCCACATCATATTTGCCGCGTGGAAGGGTAAGAAAAGATTTCCTGTCCTGAATACAAAACCTAGCTGCCTCTAATTGTGCTTCCTTAGGTTCCTAGAATTTAATCTCTCTCTCCATCAATTGCAGTCGAGTGGACCAGTTAAAGTATGATGCCCAGCACCTGCAGACAGCTCTCAGAAACTTCCAGCATCGGCGCTATGCCAGGGAGCAGCAGGAGAGACAGCGAGAGGAGCTTCTATCTCGAACCTTCACCACTAATGTAAGCCAGGCCCAGTGGGGTTGGTGGGCATTTGACAGATCACTGGACTCAGCTCAGGTAGCTGAGCTTCATCTTCTTTGGGGGTTGGGACGTGGTGTGAAACAGACTGATGAGACTAGGTGGGAATGACAAGCATCTTTGTGCATTGCCACTGAGAGCAGACTGAGATGGATTTCTTTTCCTATCAAGAAACCTGAAGAGGACATAGTTAAATTGAAGGAATGGCAGAGTGAAAATAACCTGATTTGACTGTCCAATGCTGAGAGGTGGAAGTTCACATGGTCAAAATGTTTTTGTGATCAGATAGAGACAGATGATTAGAACTTAGATCATTTGTAGAAAAGGCAGCATTTCAAAGCTGCCTTCAGGCAATTGCCATTGTGCTGTGTATGTGTGTGGTTCCAGTGTCAAATGCATTAAAATGTTTTTGCCTCTGGTCTGGGCAGCAATTTGGAGGAATTTGTTAACAGAGGTTTAGTGTTAGATGACCTGCTTGACTTGAGTCTGTTTGAAAATGGCTTGTTCAGCTTTCATGTTTGATTTCTTGGAAACCATTGTCCTAGCTAACCCCTTAGTATCAGTAGGATCATTCCCCAAACATGGATGGCTGTAGAATATACTGGCCTTTTTCTGTGTCTTGTGTAATATGCTCCACCAAATGTAATGGTTTAGGAGGTTTTATATTTTGTTTCTTATTGAAGGGTTTATTTTCTAGAGAGATGTCAGTTTTCTAAGCCTGTCATTAGAATTCCTATCATTTTCCACTTTGCAGATATTTAACTCTTGTTGCTCCAGCCACGCATTGCAGTAAATTTTTCTAAGTCTTTCAGAATGGGTCTACATAGTTCTTGTTTCTCCAGAGTAAGCAGTCAACTCACAATGATTAACAATTCAAAAATTTAGCATACTATGAGACATACTAAAATATTTATGGGATTAGGCATGGTGGTGCATGCCTGTCATCCCAGCACTCTGGGATGCTAAGGCAGGAGGATCGCAAGTTTGTCCAGCCTACATAACTTAGTGAGACCTTGCCTCAAAGCAGGGAGGTTGGGGAAGGGGGAGTGCATAGCCCTGGGTTCATTTTCCAATACCAAAAAATGATATGGGTTTTTAATAGTTACATTGTTGCATTCAAGCTTTTAGCCCAGGGATAATGGCTCAAGATTATTTGTTTGTTTCTTTTTTTTTTTTTTTTCTGGTACTGGGGATGGAACTGGATTATATTGTTTCTTGTCAGTCTCAACTGAGGCTATATAATAAGCGTTGACTTGCCAAGTGAAACTCCTCATGGTCATTTTACCATCCAGAGCTATGATATATTTTTCTGAGAGATACTGGCCTGTTACCTATTAGCTTTTCAGGTGAGAAAGTAAGATTTGTTTATGAAATTATTCAATAAATACTTACCTTTTATTTTTTTTCAAATACTAGGGTCTTTTGACCCACTAAGCCTTAGCTATATGTGAAACATTAAGGTGCTAAGAGAGTAGAAAATGTATGAAAATTAGTAAACATCACCCTTCCCTCTAAGACACTCCAGTGTTAGCAGGGATGATTGAAATCATTTAACCTGTTTGTGCCAGTGGAAATTGGGGATCAAGTGATAAAAACCACATTGCTTGGTAGGAGTTTATTCTCATCAGGAAGCAAGAGGAGACAGCACTGGCACACTGTGATGACTTGCTCCTGTCCACAGTTCATTTTCAGTGTGAAATGAGAACCACCAGGACTGTGATTAACAGCAGGTGCTGCGCTCAGTGCTGGGATTCTTGCTCTGCTGGATCTCTTATCAGCTATGTAATCTTGGACAAGTTATTCTGTCTTTGACTTTCAGTGTCTTCATCTGTAAAATAGGAATAATTAGAGTAACTGCCTCATAGAGTGAGGATTGAGTTAATTGTTATGAGCCTGTGAAGTGGAAATTACTTGATTAGTACAAGCGGGGCATCCTTAATCTGAAAGTCCAAAATCCAAAATGCTCTAGAATCCAAACCAGTATTTTGAATTTTCAAATCAAGGCTACTCAATTTGGTAAAGTCTGCTAATATCCCAAAATCTGAACTCCTCTGAAATCTGAGATACTTCTAGTCCCAAGTATTTCAGATAAGGCATACTCAACCTGTGTTCTTTTTTCCCCCTTTGTTTCTTTAGCTGATTTTTCTTTCCTGTTAAGAAGTGTATTCCCGTTGTGAACATGATCAGGCCTTCAACAGAAGACTCCTTTGCTTTGATCCTTTGTCTCAGTCTAATCAGAGGGATAAGCTGTAGATAAAATAGTGAGAAAATAAAGCAAACATTTAATACTGCATTAAGAGGAAGCCACGTAAAGGAATATTTGGAACAGTTATCTTAGTAACTAATCAGAGAAAGGCTTTAGGAAAAACTCAGTAAAATCCTGAAGGAATAGTTTTTCTCAAATGGGGAAATGATACAGAGGCAGAAATTAATGATGCTAGTGTAGTGTAGTGAAATTCATTTGGAGAGTGACAGTTCTGAGGAAACTACTATGTGGATGAAGGCCTCCTCACACCATTGCTTTGCTTTTTCTTCCATGTTGTATTCTCTGACTCTTGCGTCATTCTCTGGCTGTTCAAACTTGGCCTTGGCCAAAAGGCAGAGCAGTCAGATGTGGTGGGACCCCAGAAGCTGCTTAGGAGGCCAAGTTATTAAAGTGCCTGTGTTCCTTCCACAGGACTCTGACACCACCATACCAATGGATGAATCACTGCAGTTTAACTCCTCCCTCCACAACATTCACCACGGCATGGATGACCTCATTGGAGGCGGGCACAGTATCCTGGAGGGACTGAGGGCCCAGAGGCTGACTTTGAAGGTGTGGTCCCTGTTAGGGAACAGGGAGAAAGCCTCTTGTTTTAGCCTCACACAATAGTTTGGAGCTAATCATATTTTGATTGTGTCCCCAAATTTTGATGAGACAGAGCCCTTGAGTTTGTGATTCTTCTTGTTGGAGATGAGTTTTAATAAGGCCCAAAGTAAGCAAATTTCCTTTGCTACTGCTTGAAACAAGCCATCAAGTAGCCTGTGTTGGTATCAAGTCTTTCCCTGTGTATTGAACCTTCATGAAGTTGACTGAGGAACCAGTAGTAGCCTGAGAAGTTCTATAGGATCTACTTTTGTAATAGTGAGGGCATAGTTACAGTGTAGGTGATTTTTCCTTAAAGTCCCAGCTGTGAGATGCCTTATAACAGGACCTTTTTTGTCCTTGAGCCCTGAATCCCCATGAATGGGATCTCAAAGCTGACTTAACACTGTAGTGGATAACCTATAGAGCACATAATGGTGCTTTTCAGTGACTCTCACTTTCTCTTTAGCTGCAGGTATTCCCAGAAGCCCTGACCCATTGCCACTGCTAAAACTTTGACCCCCTGGGAGTGGTTTACAGAAACATTACACAGACTGTGATGTCAGTGGTGATGTTTCAGCCTCAGCCCTTTTCCTGGATCAGCCCCGGTGGCTAATGGGGTGTGGGCTCTGCCTATTATCAGGGTGTGGGCCCCTGGAATGAAGCACTCCTAGCCACTTAACTGTGAGAAATAGTCACTTAGGAGGGTGAACTTTATCTTAGTTTTTGTTGGATCTGTTGAGCCAGTCAGTTTCACAGGACTCTGGCACATTTCTTAACAGTCCCCGCCATCTTTACCAGGGAGAGGATCAGGCAAGCTGTGGTGACACTGGCTTCCTGCTGACAGCTGCAGCATTTCAGATGAACTGTCGGGTGTTCCTCTTTAAGAACAGCCACCTGCAGTAAATAGATACATGTTGACTAGCCTGCCCTTTCTGTAAAGAACTTCTGTTCTCCTTTTCCATAGCTCAGAAAATGGGTCACCTTTTTAGGACAAGACTGCATGTCACACCAAAGAACAGCAGTCAGAGTTAGAGCTGTTGCTAAAGCAAATGTTAGCTGTCTGCTGAAGTCTGCCATCGTGTTCCTCTGCCAGAGATGCAGTGCTTGGAATCCTGTCTGTATGGTTGGGGGTTGAACCTCAAGGTTTCTAGCTCACCTCCTACTACCTACCTTTTGTTTCTTGGTTCCGCCCACCTGTCTCTGTCAGGGAATTTTTCTGTCTGAACAGTTTGAAAGGAATATAGGAGAGAGCATGAAGGAAGTAGGCTAAAGTACCCTGATTTGGACTAATTTGTGGTTAAAAGTAGATATATTTTTTGAAATTTAATGGTCACTTTCATGTGGTTTTAGAAGCCTGATCTTTAAACCTTATATGATGAAATAACCTACGTGTTCAGAGCTAGACAAGGTTGACAGCAAGTCTCATTTTCATTGTCATGGGGTGAAAAAAAAAACATATTTTTGATCTCCTCTGACAAGTTTGACTTGTGGTATCTACACACACACACTTCACACTTTTTTGTTGTCCTGGGTACAGAACCCAAGGTCTCAAGAATGCTGGGCAAGTGATCTGCCACTGAGCCACATCCCAGTCCTTGATAAAGCTTGTTGATCCTTGTCTGGGCAGAATGTTGGCTCTAAATCCTTGTCCATTATGCCTCCTGTTTTTCTCGCTTCCCTGGCCTTCTCTGTTACTCATTAAGGTGTCTTTGTCAAGAAAAGAAATGTGGGGCTATAGGCTAGATCCATCTATTCAAGTGCAGTGGATAGGGTCTGCCCCATCTTTATTTATACTTGTTACTTTATAAGTAATTGTGCTTTTAAAAATAAGAAAAGTGTAAGGAAGGAAAGGCTGGATGATTTGTGCTATTTGAGAATAAAATACTCTTGGTGGTGACAAGTGACATTTATGTAAGGGCCTTTAGGTCACTGTGTCATGTTCTGTCTTTGCATTTTTTCTCACTCCAGATCTTCTTATACATAGAGTTTGATCCACACATTTGCACACAATAAAATCTCTGAAGATTCCACTCTACATAGTGAACAGGTTAATATCAAGGATTATTGGATCTAGGGAACCAAGGAAGAGTTTTTTAATACTTTTTCCTTAATTTAAAAGTCTAAATTTAAATTTTATTGAAGTCTAGTTTATATACATTGAAGTGTTTAGATCTTATTTGTATGTTTCACTGAATTTTGACAAAAGCATCTAGCTGTTTAACTCATACTCCTTTCAAATTACAGACATTTGCATTGTTTCTGAAAGATCCTTATGCCCCTTCCTAGTCATTCTGTCCATTTCTCAAGGCAACCACTATCCTAATTTTTCTCACTATAAATTAGTTTTGCCTGTTACTGAGCTTTGCATAATTATATTCATACTAGTATTTCCTCTGTGACTTCTTCCACTAATGTTTTTAAGATTCATTCATGTTGTTACGTGTTTGATTACATGTGGTAATGAGGTCCTTTTTATCGCCAAGCAGTATTCCATTGTGCAGATACATCATCATTCGGTATCTATCCACTGGATTATAGATGCTTGCATTGTTTCCAGTTTTTAGATACCATGTTGTTTTTCTTAAGCTTTATTATAGTTTTTGCTTTTATGTTTATTCCTACGATCCATCTCAAATTCATTTTTATATATAATGTGAAGTCAAGGTACATTTTTACATTATATATCAAATATATGTGTATGTTTAATACATATGTGATAATTTATTACATAGCTAGTGGTTCCAGCACTATCTGGAAAAAGATTTTTGTTTCCCCTTTGCATAGTGGTGCTACCTTGATTAAAAACCAACTGACCATAGGAGAGCGAGTCTGCTTCTGGCAGAGGTTGCTTTCTTTATGACCAAGACCAAGAGATGGTCCATTAGTAAAACCTCAGTTTATTATGACCTTTACCCGTCTTTGGCCAAGCAGGTTGATCATTATTTTTCTTTATCTTTTCATCTTCCCCAGGGTACTCAGAAAAAGATCCTTGACATTGCCAACATGCTGGGCTTGTCCAACACAGTGATGCGCCTCATTGAAAAGCGGGCTTTCCAGGACAAGTACTTGATGATCGGCGGGATGCTCCTCACCTGTGTGGTCATGTTCCTTGTGGTGCAGTACCTGACATGAGCCAGCCACACCCAGTAGCTGGACAACATTCCCACTGAGTGAGAGTTTGTGAGTGTATGAGTGCATGAGAGCAAAGAGGGCTGTCCAGCGGCCGCCTTTTGAAATGTATGCCTACCTTAACTGTGAACACCACTCAGGAGTAATTATGATCCAGTTTCAAACCTGCTTTCTGTGACATCGTAGAGGGGGAGCTAGTGCCACCAAGATATATGGTCCTTAGAAATGAAAAGCGTCTCAGTTTACTCTCATCAGGGGAAGGAAGGGATGACTGGTGGCTTTGGCCACACAACCGGTGTCCACATCCTGGGAGGCTGCTACAGTGGAGCCTTGTGTGTGGGACTGTCCACACTGTCATCATCTGACCTTTGCAGCTTCTAATGGGTAAGCAGGAGTGAAAAGAGAGGGAAGAAACTTTGTTTTCTTGTGCCCATTATAGGTTGGTTCATAAGCTCTTTCTTCTTGACACCCTCTCCACCCCATCTCCTCCAGAAATGACATATAGATGACTAACTACTGACACTTGTCATCCTTCCCTGGAAGCAGCTACCCAAGGGAAGCTGTTGCTGATAACATGTAAGCTTTTCCACACTACAGTTGCTAGGTGTTTGTCCTTCCTGAAAAGAGGCCAGAGTAGTTCCCTGGGAGTATTCAGTCTGGAGACAAAAGGCCTGAGTTGTTAGTAAAATGGATGACTCTTGGGTTTCGATGCATTAGAAAGTAGCAGTGAGCAGAGGTTAGCGATGTCAGTTACAATCTCATGTCTAACAACTCTTAATTTTTGCCTCTCTTCTCTCACTTGAAATATATTAGCAGCTGCCAGCCAAGCCCCTGTTCTGCCCAGCCAGAGTAGGGCACCCTGTAGATGTTCTGGGTGTGTATGTCCTTATGAGAGGGTTTTAAGGGACCAAGACCTTGTTCATTTTCTGCTCATCCCTGGGTCAAGGCTATACCAGTACCTAGTGTGTTTCAGAGTTTGTTACAAAGTCAGTCAATCTTGGAAGTCCATCAAATGTGATTAATCAATGAAAGTATTAGCAAGACCTGGTTATTTGTTCATGATAGTAGACTCACAGCAAGACAGAATGACGCTCAGTTTCCTAGAAGAACTGCAAGCCTGGTCAGTATTAACTTTACCGTTGATTGTCTTGCCCCACTTACTTCCCATGTTTTGTTCCTTTTTGCTTGAATTTTCTTCCTCTTTACTATATTTATTCCTTTCTATCTCCCTTACCTGTTTCTGTATCAATATTGGTCTTTTCAGGCACATCTGTGGCATAGTTCCCCCTCTGGTGGATTTTCTTAATTGTCACAGGTTTTTAACATGAGTTTCCTGGGTACTAATCTCACACCTCTGGTCAGATAGGATATCTGTTGCTCCTATTTTGGACCAAACAAGAGCCTTAGATTTCCAGGAAGAAAGAATCAGACCCCTTTTTAAAAAGATTGACAACCCTACAGAATGAAAACAGTGGTCTAGAGTGGGGACATAGAAATTGTAACGTCTTCAAAACTATCTGACTTTGAAGAAGACACCATTTGAAGTTTTCATTTCACCTAACAGAGGTCTTAGAAAACTGTATAATGGATTTTTAGACTGTACAGACTTGGCCGTCCTGTTCCCTGGAAACTTTGAGGATCCTGCCAAACAACACGCTTTGGAGGAAGGTGCAAAGTCACAGCTGAGACATTGGACTTGAACTCTGGGAGGCAGCATCTTTTCCAGTCATCTTTCCGTTGGCTGACAGAACATCATTTGGTAGTGTATACCAGTATATGTTTCCACATTTGCCTTTATAATGATCATGGGCCTTGAATCTTCATGCTGCCTCTTCAAAGCCAGTTCGACCTATTTTGGAATAAAATTTATGAAGGTGGGTGTGGGTCTTTGCTGCCTGGGGCTAGGAAACAAAAGCCATGCATCTGGAGACCCAGGGACACTGAGACAGCTGTCACATGTCCGCCCTCCCTCATCTTTGCATACCCTTTGCGTGCCCTGTGAGAAACACGGTGGCTACTGAGTGCAGCTATCTCCAGAGTAGGCAAGGGTCCTAGGCCAGGAGAGGAACGCCCTCTAGTGGAGATGAAATGCGTTCTTAGGTGGAGCTGGCTGGAAACTTCGGCAAGTAGCCCCTGCCAACAGGTGTAATCATTGGCATGCTTGCTGTGCTTTGAAACAGACGGGCTGCAAGGAAGAATCTGGAATGTGTTTATTATGTGGATGTGTTTACAGGAGTGTCCACTTTAAGAAAAGCCAAACTTAAAAGACTAGGGGAGAATCTTCATTTTGTAGCAAGTTTGACTGCTGAGTTCTTTCCTAAAACCCCTTGATCTTTTGAATTTAAATAGATTTGATTTGAACATTTGGATTTACACTCATTGTTTTTGGAACATCAGCTGAATAAAGTTGAGATTTATTTTATTTAGAAAATTTTATTTTGTGAAAATATTGTTCATTGTTATGACTAATGACTCTTTTGATGTGTTTTCAGGCCAGAGAGACTCAGACATTGCTTTGTGATTAGTATGAAGTCAGCTGTCTCAGGGGCAGCTGGGAAACTTTTTAAAATACACTTTTCTGGGATCTATCCAAAACCTTTTTTTATTTGTTTGTTTTGTTTTGTTTTTTTTGAGACAGGGTTTCTCTATGCAGTTCAGGCTGGCCTTGAACTCGCAGTGATCCTCCTGCCTCAGCCTCCCAAGTGCTAGGATTACAGGCATGTGCTACCATGCATTTCCAAAACCTTCTGAACTAGGACATTTTTTAAGTCGCAAAGATAACTCAGATATGTACTTTGGAACCAAAGTCTCCTAGACAGAAAGCTTTTGTCTTAATCAAAGATGGTAGAATTTAAAAGTATACACTGAACTGGCTCAGAGTATGTGTGAAAGTAAGACCTGTCAAATTCAAAATACAGTAAGTCCCTGAACTTTCACAGGTATACCATATAAGACTTACTTTGTCGAGTACAAACAAATCTGACTTATGAATGTTCTTCCAGAACAGAACGCATTCATAAGTCAGGGACTTACTGTAGTCTTATTTATAGCCTACCGTGTTTTACAAAAGAGTTGGGGAGATATATTGGAAGTTATGAGGCTTGGAAGTTTAGCTCGGCAATAAAGTACCTGCCTAGTATACACAAGGCCCTTGGCTCCATCGCCAGCACTGTAGTGGTGATGGGAAGGAAGTATGTTGAACAAAATAATGCCATAACTAAAGCAGTGAAGCATAAACAGAGGACTACAAGTCAAATCAGAGCAAAATATCATTATGGGAAAAAAGAAATACAAGTCACAAAACCCTGTCAACACAGTCTGAAAATCCCCTTGTGGCTTTAAGCCTTAGCAGATACAAGTGTAGTATTATGGGGTAAATGGGGTGAGTGTACCCCCTGTTCTTAAGACCCAGACCCTTGTACTTTCTTAATGAAAATCAGGGAAAGTTACCTTTTTTTTTTTAATTG
>RJWT010024055.1:0-16597 GCA_004365215.1 Cuniculus paca | reverse complement strand
ATTTTAGAGTGAAAGCTTTCAGTTTTTGACCATTTAGTATGATGTTAACTATTGGTTGTCATAGATGGCTTTTATCAGATTGAGGTAAAGATCATCTATTTCAATTTTCTGTAGGGTTTTTATCATGAATGAGTGTTACACTTTGTCAACTGGTTTTTCCGTACCTATTGAGATGAGTATGTGATTTTTCTCTTTGGTTCTGTTAATATGGTGTACTGCATTTATTGATTTGCATATGCTGAACCATCCCTGCATCCCTGGTATGAGTCCTTCTTGGGCATGGTATATAATCTCCTTGATGATTTGCTGCATTCTGTTTGCTATTATCTTGTTGAAGATATTTGCATTTATGCTCATTAGGGAGATTGGCCTGTAGTTTGATGGCAATGATCACATACAATCACACTGCTGTTTTACAGGAAAGAAAAAACTGATTATAGCAGGTATGGTACCCTGACTAAGGTAGTAGGGTTAACAATAAAAAGAGTCTCGAGCACAGCCTGGCTACTGACAAACTTGGGTAGCTATTAGTCTGATACTTTTAACCATACAAGCAAATTCTACAGTTGTATAGCAGAATCCAGCATATAGCAGGAACCTGTATGCAATGGTTTACTCTTTAGTGGAGTGATTTTTATCCTGTTGTGGGAGGGGTAGTAAGAGGGATGGTGGCAAGATAGAGAGATGAGTGAGCTCCTATGGCAGGCACAGGATGATCACCCAAGTTTCAGGAAACTGGAGGACAGAAGAGGGAAAGAATGGAAGAGGAAGCAGAGTATTGAAATAAACCAGGCAGATAAGAGACAATGTTTATTCATATGGAAGTATCACAAAATCAAGCAAGATAATTGGCACAAGAGAGTTAGAGGACAAGTAGATGAAAACATAAAGGAAGGCAATAAATCTAAGTCATTGCAGAAAGAGAAAAGAAAGAGATAGAGAGAGGGAGAGAGAAAGAGAGAGAGAGACACTAAAACAGAAAACAGAAATAACCCTACAAAGTAAAACAAAACCAAATTAAGCTTAAAAAAAAAAGACCTCAACCATACAGAAAAGGAAAACCAATCAAACATAGAAAATTAAATGAAGTAAATTCCTCTGGTGTTCACTGTTGTGTGTCAGGTCCAAGTCCGATCTCAGAAAAGTGCTGTGAACTTCAGCCAGTTTTGCAATGGGATTTGTGCTGGGTGTAGGCTGATCTTGGCCTCTGGATTGAAGGCTGGGGTTGGTGCTCTGTCAGCTCTTTGATACATACATATTTAAAAGCAGGAAAACATGGCAGCCCCACCTGCCCCCTTCTATTCTGCCTGTTCGTGTACCAAAGCCCAGTGCTGGTTCATCTCACTTACAAACTGCTGGTGTGTGTGTCCATGCCTGGGTCTTCAGGCGTCCCTGCATGGGGTGGTCAGGCCAAGTGCACCCCACCACTGCTGCTGCCACCACAGGAGCCTTGCGGGCTCTAAAATAACATTTTAATGTATTCCAGTTTATCTGATAAAGTCCTCAATGGATATCTCACAGGGCAGGAGAAAGTAGAAGTCAGGAAAAAAGTACTACCTAAGTATAACTTACCAAGCAAATCTGTATTGTAAAGATGAAAGACAGATGATATTCTTATCTATGAAAGTTCAGTGATTTCAGTCCTGTCTCATAAGAAATGATAAAAATAGTTCTTCAGACTTAAACAAAAGCATGCTAAAAAGTATGAAGAAAGTATCAGAAAATATAAAAGTCACTGAAATAGTAACTATGGAAATGCAGAATGTGCTAATATTGCAAACTTGATATGTAAATCATTTACATGTTTAGTTTGAAGACTACAAACAAAGCAGTTAAAAAAACAATGATTATAGTAATGTTATGAGATAAGCAGTATACAAAGTTGTTAAATGGTACATAAAAATTAAAAATGTGGAGAGAAAAGGAGTGCAAGTATAAGGTTTTGTTTAATATTTCTCTCTTTTTTGTTTTTTTACTCTACCTTTATAATTAATGTTACGTTTTTTCATTTTAAAATACCTTGGTATCATCAAATGATACATTTGTAAGCCTGTGGTAACCACGTAGCAAAAATCTATAATGAACAAATTAAAACTTATAAGCAAAGACTCAAAATAGACCTTTAGAGAAAGTCATTTCATCAGAATAAAGATTATTAGGATTGAGTTCAAGAGGGATTTGAGAAGGCCAAAGGAGTAGAAAGCTTATTCAAAGGGAAGCATACAGAAGTATATAAATATCCTAAACCTACAGAAGTATGCAAATATCCCAGTACAGGTAGCGGAATACGCATACTGTTAGAGAGAAGACATGAACGTACCATTATAAAAGTAGAAGACAAGTGACAGATGGCTAAAGTAAGACTTACTGATCAAGAACTACCTTGAATGTAAAGGAACTAAATTCTCCATATAAAAAACATACAGTAACTAGATGAATTTAAAAGATAAGGCCACACTATATATTGTCTCCAGAAAATTTATTTCACCTCTAAGGCCACACGTGGACTGAAAGTGAAGGGATGCAAAAGACACTACATGAAAATAGAGTCACAAAGAAAGCAGCAGTAGTCACACAATTATCAATTAAAATAGACTTCAAACAAGAGAAAGTGAAAAGAAACAAGGAAGGTCATTATCTAATGATAGCAGTTTGATAAAACAATAATCATAATTATATATGCACCCGATATTGGATAATCTACATACATAATGCAAATATTAATAAACCAAAAGGAGAGATAGACACCAATAAAATAGTAGTAGAGGACATTACTATGGATAATAGTAGTGCACTGTATATTTCAAAAAAGTTACAGGAAAGTAGTTTGAATGTTTTTTCACCACAAAGAAATGATAAATACTGAAGACATATATATAGCTACCCTGATCTGAACATTATACAATGTGTATGTGTATTGAAACATCAATTGATAGCCATAGAGTTGTATGATTTTTATGGGTTAAATAAAATAAAAATTGTGTGATTTAAAAAGAAAATGAAGACTTAGAAGATGGTTAGCTAAATCATATTTTAAGCAATCTACTCAATCAATAGAAGAAAATTTATTATTAAACTATTAACACTATTAAAATATAGTTTATAAATTTACTAAATGGTAAATAAGTATCAAAATACAAATATCACAAGAATTTTCAGTACAATGATGACTGCATGTGTGTGTTCAGGTGCTTCTGTGGTGCTACAATAATAAGATAATGAGTAAATGTATCTACTGAATAGTCACATGATAGTCTTAAAATTCCCTCATAAATATTACTACATATAAATCACATTCAGCGCAAATAATTTAGGAGATGTTTAAATTCATTTATCAATTTACCAACTCTCTCTCCAAATTCTAAAATTATTCTAAATAAATACTTCAGTTTTATCAAAATTCACCAAAAATAAAAATAAAAGGGATTGTAATTATCTTTTTAAGTTTCCTCCAATGACTCCCAAATTTTCAGGGAAAGGCTTCAAATTAGCAGAAGAGGGCAAATGTAGAAGAATAGAAGAATAATAGTGGAAGAGAGATTTCTTCTAAAAGTCTACCCTGCAATTTTCTCCATTGATCTACTCTGTAGATTTCTAAATTCTAATAGAGAGGGCCTAAACAAAACAAAAAATAACATTTCTATGGAGGAGCACATTCTTATGACAGATAATATTGGATCTAGTTCCATCTATCATAGAAAAATTTGTCAACATTTCCTGAAAATGTAAGCTCTAAATCTGCTTATACATGATATGATGGGTAAATTATAAGAAATATTTAGTTTTGCAGCTATTACAATGAGTTTACTGACAAATACAGTATATATCAGTCATGAAAAATATTTTGTCTTATTTAAAATAGGACTTCCATTAGCTTTGTTGTTCTTAAATATCCATTTCTGTGGGGTATGCACATCAAGAGAATATTGTAGAAATTTTAAATGTCGTCACTGCCCAGTATCCACAAACAATTTTCAGTTTACCACTATTTTTAACTGCAATAGGAAGTCCAAATTATGTACATAATCAAAGGACAAATAACCACTTAAGGATTTATGTTTATTTGACAGGTAATGAGTATTAGAAGAAAGAAGGCAAAACACAACTATAGAATCATATCTCACAAGTTTAGTTTTCAAAATTGAAATCATTATTTATTTTAAATCTAGAAATGAAATATAAATTTATGAAAAATATGTATGTTCATATTGACCCAATGAAATATTAGATGTTAGCACTTTGTCTTGTTAGCATTATATTTATGTTGTTCCAAAACTTATGCATTAAGGAAAGAGTATTGTTTTTAATTACTTTGAGATATTTTATAGTATGAAACAGTGAAGTTTGCATCCCATCCTATGTTAACCACTATTACAAACAATGTTTCAATGGCATCTTGAGGGTCTTCACATGAAATGAGCTGAAAGCATTTCTCACTTTCTAAGTGAAGAAGTTTTAGAATGAAAATTGAAGTCAAAGAGGAAGTACATAGGGAAAGGAGGAGGTTTGAGGATGATACTTTGTCTCATCCTAGGTCCGACCATACCTAAAAAATGAAAGCCAAAAGGCAAAGGCCAAGACAGTAGGGAATGAGGGAAACTTGGTGCATTCACTCTATTTTTTAGAACTGTTATGATAAAGTGAAATGTGCTCCGTTAATATGAACTTTTCCTTCTCTACTTATAAAACACACCTTCAAAGATTCGACTGAAAAGAAAGTTAAATGTTTGGTATGCGAAAGATTTTGCAGTTTCAACATTAAGTGCTGATGATTGAAACAGGTTTCTCAGGATTATCTGGAGTGATAGTTCCTCCACTAGGTGCACTCACTCATTTCACCCTGATTTTAAGCCCCTGTGGGGTACTTGACAGTATTTCTAAGGATAGAGTATACTTCTCAAGACTTTTTCTCATGTCAGCCAAACGGCATACTTTGGCCAATATGACATTTGCAGATAGATTTTTACAGTAGTTTGCTCCACATGTTTGCAGTCTGCCTTGCCCCTTCTCATTTGTGCCATTGACATGAAAAGGACACTCCTGGTCTATTAGGCCTAGAGAAGATGAAATGTGGATTCTTTTGAAGACAATGAAGTGACACGTAAACCATGATCTTCTGTCACAAGTCCCTCAGACCATCATGGTCTCTGCAATAAACCAGCAGATCTGTGAGTATAAATAATTGCTTCATTGTTTAAGATTTTTGAATTTTGGAGTTGTTCTGATTAGAATTATTGAGGGTATATTAGCTAATTCAGTGTATTAGGTTGGAAGGTTCAGCACAATAAAGCTGCCTGTTTTCTCTAAATCATTCTCTTATTTTAGTGCAACCCAAATGAGAGTCCTAGAATGATTTTTTTGTTTGTTTGTTTGTGCTTGGAAGGTCAGTTGTTCTTTTAGAATTGAAAGGATTATTCTGAAGATTAATAAAGAATATTCAAGGCAATTTAAGGGTGAACATAGGACTTACTCTATTAGATAGCAAGAACAATTATACAGATATAGTTATTAAAGTAATGAAGGAATAGACAAAATGACCAACATAAGAGAAAGGAAAGACCAAAAATAGATCCATATATATGCGGTGTGTTTAAAGTAGATGGTGAATGCTTAAATTAAAAAATTACTACAACAAAAGACAAATTGCCATTAACCCCCCTAAAAATACTCCCACTCACTTAGAACACACATGTTCCTTTACTCTTGTCACTTTCACTAACAGTTTTGGAGTGCCTTTACCAGGTGAGACTAAAAATAGAGTAAACAGCATTAGCAAGTGCTATCTAATAGAACTGCAAGGTTCTGCAAATGTTGTGTGTCCTCGTCTGCATTTTTCACTGGACGACACCGTGCTACTTCCGGTTCTTCCCAAAGTCAAAATGACCACGTCAGGTAAAAGTTTTGAATCAATTCAGGACATGCATACAGCTCAAAAGTGCCAGTGAAGACAATCTTGAAAGACATCCAGACCTGCTTCCGACAGTGGCAAGAGGGATGTGGTAAGTATATTCAAAGTAAGGAGAAGGATTTTTGAGGAGAATTAATGGTAAGCTGTCATTTAGAGAAATAATTTTTAAAACTTAAACATTCATCTATATTTTCTGATCCAAGACACATATTTTCACCTGATTTTTGATAGGATGTTATTAAAGTATGGAAAGAAAAAAAAAGTCATTCGGAAGGTGTGCTGGGCAATTGGATAGCTATATGGAAAACAATCCTAACCCCTACATCATCAGAGATAAAAATAAATAAATAAATAAATAAATAAATAATAAATTTCAGAAGAACTGCAGCTATTAGACAATAAAAAACAAACAAAAATAGAGTAAAATATAGAAGCACTTAATGACCACCATCATAGTTTTTAACCAAATAATTAATTAATGAAAAATAATGATCAAATAACTAAGTGATAAATTCAAATACATTTAAATTAAGACGTTCCCTTCATCAAAATCATATTAACAGAGCATGAAAAAACATTTGCAGGATGTATACCCAAATATGAGCTTATCCTCAAAAAGAACAAGTCAGTAAGAAAAAGAAACTCCATAAACCAGCATTAAAAAAGAGACAAAAGACTTGAACAAATTTTGTAAAAGACGCTATCTAAAAAGTTGTAATCATGTGAAATGAAAATGTGTGAATGGTCAATAGGCAGCATGCAAGTATCTAACATTAGTCATCACGAAAAGGCAAAGTGACATTATAATTAGATTTCACTCCTCACAGAAATGGATACATTAAAAGGGCTGACAACGTGGAATGTTAGCAAGAATGCTGAGGACCTGAAATTCCTTTATGTTATTTTTAAATGTAAAGTTTCAAACATTTCTTAAGATATTTAATGGTCACTGATGAAGCTAGTCTTACAGTCATACTAGGATGTGGTAATTTCTTCCTGGGCATATCTAAAATATCTTAGATTAATAAAATCAATGCCTTGAGGAGACAACATAACTGAAAAGAATAGAAGCCTCATTCAGAGCTACTCAGAGAAATTCAACTAAAACACAGGTAATTGGAAGAAAGGGGAGGGACATATACCCTGAAACTAAAATCTATCTGACATAGGGGACTACTAGATCAAGACAAACAGAGATAAAGGACTTAATAAAACAGTCAGTCAGCCCACTCAGGTGCCCACGAGTCACAGGATCAGGACAACTGCTCACCATACTTTGAATCTTAAAAGAAAAAAAAAAGGATATACTAAAATAGTGTGGCTCAATCAAGCCATACAGGATAGACTTGTCATACAAGGTCCCCTGCCTCTTCTGCCTTCCTCCAAACAGAAGATGCTATAGTCCACCAGTAAATTCTGCCAACATGAACTTCTCCCTCCCTGATGATAGGTCAATTTTCCTTTAATTCATTTTTTTCCTTCCTTTTTTATTCTTTTCTTTTCCTTTTCTTCCTATTCCTTTTGTGTACAGGAGTGCTAACTGGAGCCACGAGGAGCAAGATTAAAGACCGTAGGGGTGCACAGTACACAGAACAGCTAACCCCTCCCCATGACTTGTAGTTAGAGAGGCATGGGGAATTAAACAGCCTTGCACTTCGGGACTGTGCAGCCCTGGGCTGTACTCATGCTGCTGAGGTCAGGTGCAGAGAGGCACCCCACAACACCACCCATCTCACCCGAGGAAGTTACAGACTACAGCAAAGGCGGGTGATGGTGGCAGTGGAACTTGTGAAGCGACAAATGGAAAGTTAACACCCCACCTCAAAAGAGGAGTAAAAATTGGGACTGAGCAGCCTTGGGCTGCAAGAGCAGGAACAGAGGATGAGGCCATATCCCAGCATTTCACCCCAGCTGGCAACAAATAACGAGAGGACAGAGACTTTCCAGTAGAAGAGGAGCGCAGAGAGCTGAGCAAGGCCCAGGAGGAGTCAAAGGTGCATGGGACTGGAAACAGCCCCAGTCTCCGTCTGAATACAACACAGCAACTGGCAAAGAGATGCCTCCAAGAGAAACAGGGTAAGGAGTGTGAGGCCACCAAGGGACCTACAGAAAGTACTGGCTGAAGACTCTGGCCCCAGGCCCCACATCTGGAGACCAAGATCTGCCTCAAATCCAGCACCAACTCTACTGCAGGCTTGGCAGTGCTGCCCAGTAGTTTTGGACTCTTGTTGGACGCTAGAGAAAGTTTTATTTTATTTTATTTTTCTTCTTTATTTTTCCCCCCTGGTTTGTAGCTTGTTTCACATTCCTTTTCTCTTTTTTTCCTTTGTTTTTTACCTGTATTTTTGTTCTAATCTATTCATCTTCTTTACTGCTTTCCTCAGTTTACCTTTCTAGACTTAATCATATTTTCATATGAACAAACAGTGTCTCTAATTTTTCTCATCACCTTCAAGAATTCCTCTTGCTTACTCCTACATTCTTTCTCTTCTGCCCTCTTCTCTAGTTTCCCAAAGCCTGCATGGACATCCTTACTCTTCCAGCCGAGCTTCTACTTTATTTCTTTTCAATTACCTCTGTTCTATCCACTATCCTTAAATTTCCCCACAACAGAGCAAAACCACACTACCAAGGGGGAACGCTTTGCCTAGAATCTCCCAATTTAGAGTTGGTTCTGTTACATAATTGCAGATTTTGCTTCTATGGTTAAAGGTACAAACTTAACAGTTACTACAATTTGTCAATTTCTAAACTGTGCGTGATATTGTCAGTGCTAATTATACTACTTTAGCTAGGATGTCATATCTGTTATAATTAGTTGTTTTCACTTTTGTAACAATACTGTGAAGTTCTGGGGCATTCATCTCATCACAACGAGAACCAAAAGACTGGGGACTGAGCCGAACAGATACCAACATCTCAATCTTAATTAATTGGAAAGGTAGGATCTTAGGACAGATACAAACCAAGAACTTCCTACACACAGAAGACACTCTGAAGAGCAAACTTTGCCTAGAGAGACCTTGATACTAGTGATAAAGCTGCCTACTACAAAAACTTATAAGGATTAACACAGAAAACAAAATAAAAACTTTTGAAGTAGAAAATGACAAGACGCAGAAGTAAAACACAACCTCAGATCTCAAGCTGACCAAAACAAGTCCAGAAGACAACAAGATAGAGGAAGATGAAAGACACACACCTGACATTTCTGAAATGATAACAAGTGAAGCAAAGAAACAAATTCACAAGGCTATAGATGAAATCAGATCAGAAATAATCTCTCAAGTAAAAACAGAAATGTCAACACTTATACAGGAATTATTCAGCAAATCTAGAGTAGAAATAGATAAACACAATAGATCATGATGATAGGAAGAGAATGGAAAACTTGAATGATCAATACAGGAAAGAAATAGAATGTATGAAATGGGTTCCAACAGATATGCCAGAAATTAAAATTTCACTGGAAGCTGGCAAAACCACTTGAACAAAACTGAAGACAGACTTTCAGTCCTTGAAGATAGGATTGCAGCTAAGATAATGAAAGGAAAGATCTCTTGAAAGTAATGAATGATAAGGAAGTAACAATTCAACAGCTGCAAGATGACACAATGAAAATTAATATAAAAATAATTGGTGTCAATTAAAAAGCAGGCATCAACACAAATTATATATATATATATATATATATATATATATATACTATTTTCAGAAGGACTAGTAGAAAATATCCAAAGCATGGGAAAAGAAACTGACATTCAGATAAATGAAGCATGTAGAACTCCAATTAGCTATAACCAAAACAAACTGACACCCAGATATGTAATAGTCAAGATTCCAGAAATTCAACATAAGAACAGATCATTAAAAGCTATTAGAGAAAAGAAACAGATCGACTGTAAAGAAAAGACCATCAGAATCATGACAGCCTTCTCAACACAAATCGTCAAGTAAAAAAGGGGTTGGAGTGAAATATTTCAAGTACTGAAAGAAAATAACTTCCAACCCAGAATAATGTACCCTGTAAAACTATCTTTCAAATTTAATGGAGAAATAAGATGTTTCCATGACAAAGAACAACTGAAGAAATTCATGACCACCAAATTAACCCTACAAAGAGTACTGAAAGCTATTCTAGATAGAGATGAAAAAGACCACAATTTCGAGAACAACATCAGAAAGAAATCATCAAGTAGAGCAAGCAATTAAACAGAGAGGAAAAACAGGGAACCAACAGCAAGAAAATACCATGACAAAGATAAGCCAGTTCATATCAGTTATAGCTTTCAATGTAAATGGCCTCAATTCACCAAGCAAAAGAAAGAGACTGGCAGAATGTATCAGGAAACAAGATCCAACAATATGCTATACACAAGAAACATGTTTAAATCCAAAAGAAATCATAGACTGAAAGTCTAAGAATAGAAAACAACACTCTATGCAACAGGAACCCAGAAAAAAGCAGGGGTAGCTATTCTGTTTGCAGACGATGTGAATTTCAACTGAAGAATGATTAAAAGAGATAAAGAAGGTTACTACATACTTGTTAGGGGAAAAATTCAAGAGGAACAGATAACAATCATACACATATATGCACCAAATACAGGAGCACCCAACTATGTAAGACAAATATTAATAGACATGAAAAATCAAATACACAATAACACAATTGTTACAGAGGATATTAATACCTCACTGTCACAAAGAGAAAGATCGACTAGACAAAAAATCAGCAAAGAAATGACAGAACTGAGTCAAACCTGTGAACAGTGGCTGGACGTTTTGCTCAGCAGCACAGACACCTGTCTGGCAAGCTCAAGGTCATGAGTTCAATCCCCAGTAGCAAAAAAAAAAAAAAAAAAACCACCTTTGAACAAATGGATTCCATTGATGTTTACAGAGTTTTCCACCCAACAACAGTAGAATACGCATTATTCTCAGTTGCACATGGAATGTTCCCTAAAATAGATGATATACTAGCCCATAGAACATGCTTAAGTAAATGAAAAAGAATTGAAACTATCCCATGTATATTATCTGACCACAGTGCAAAGAAATTGGAAATTAATGGCAAAAAAATCCACAAAAACTCTATAAACAAATGGAAATTAAATAATACCCTCCTGAACAACCAGTGAGTCACAGATGAAATTAAAGAAATGAAATGATATTTACAAATAAATGAAAGTGTAGATACCACATACCAGAACCTGTGGGAAACAAAGCAGTGCTAAGAAAGAAATTTATAATGGTGAATTCTCACATCAGGAAAACATAACGAGTACAAGCAAACAACCCAATGTTGCACCTCAACCTTCCAGAAAGTCAAGAGGAAGTCAAGTTCAAAGCCCACACAACGGAGGAAATTATAAAGGTTAGGACAGAAATTAATGCAATTGAGACTAAGAAAACAATGCAAAGAATTAATGAATCAAAGAGGTGGTTGTTGGAAAGAATAAATAAAATTGATAAAACCTTAGCCAATCTTATCAGAAAAAGAAAAGACTCAAATTCATACAATTAGGAACAAACATGGTGAAATCACTACAGATTCTGTGGAAATTCAGAAGATAATCAACATGTACTTCAAAAATCTTTATTCTCACAGAAGGAATGGACAGATTCCTAGGTATGAATGAATTACCAAAGCTAAATCAAGAAGACATAAAAATTCTGAGTAACTCAATATCAGTCAATGAAATTGAAAATGTAATTGAAAACTTACCAATAAAGAAAAGCTCAGGTCCTGATGGATTTACTGCTGAATTCTACAAGAAATTTAGAGAAGATTTAATACCAATACTCCTCAAACATTTTAATGAAATTGAAAAGGAAGCAATACTGCCTAACTCATTCCTGGAGGTAAGTATAAGTCTGATACCAAAACTAAAGAAAGACTCAACAAAAAAGAGAATGACAGGTCAGTCTCCCTAATGAACGTAGATGCAAATATCTTCAGTAAGATACTAGCAACCAGAATGCAGCAAATCAAGAAGATTGTATACACCATGACCAAGAGGGATTCATCCCAGAAATGCAGGGATGGTTCAACATATGCAAATCAATAAGTGTTATACACTATATCAACAGAGCCAAAGACAAAAATAACATGATCATCTCAATTGATGAAGAAAAAACTTTTGACAATATCCAACTCTCATTCATGATAAAAATCCTACAGAAAATCTGAATAGAATGTCTTTATCTCAATCTGACAAAAGTCAGCAGTGACAAACCAAAAGCCAACATCACACTAAATGGACAAAAACTGAAAGCTTTCACTTTAAAATCAGGAACAAGACAAGAATGTCCACTATTGCCACTTCTGTTCAATATAGTTCTGCGAACACTAGTAAGAACAATTTGACAAGAGAAAGAAATAACTAGTATAAGGATAGGAAAAGAAGAAGTTAAATTATCATATTTACAGATGACATGACACTCTACATAGAAGACCCCAAAAGCTTCAACAAAATATTTCTACATTTAATAACCAAATTCAGGAGTGTAGCTAGATAGAATGTCAACACTCAAAAATCAATAGTATTCTTATACACAAACAACAAACTCACTGGGAGAGAAATTAGAGAAACCACACACTTCACAATATTATCCAAAAAATGAAATACTTATGAATTAATTTAACAGAGTAAGTAAAGTATCTATATATTAAAAATTATAGGACTCTGAAAAAGGGGATCAAAGAGGATATCAGAAAGTGGAAAGATAGCCCTTCCTCATGGATAGGAAGAACCAGCGTAACAAAAATGTCCATATTCCCAAAAATGTTTTACAGATTTAATGCAATCCTGATGAAATTACAATTAGCATGCCTCACAGAACTACAGAAAATCATTCATCTGGAACCAGAAGAGACCTAGAATAGCAAAGATAATCCTGGACAACAAAGGCAAAGCAAGAGGCATCATAATCTCTGACTAGAAATTTTATTATAAAGCTACTGGGATAAAATCAACATGGTACTGGCAAAAAAGCATACCAGAGGATCAGTAAAACACATTAGAAGATGCAGACACCATTGCAAACTTACTCAGCAACCTTTGTCAAAACATATTCACTGGAAGAAAAATAGTCTCTTTAATGGTGCTGGAAAAACTGGCTTTCTACATGTTGAAGACTAAAACTATACCCATATCTATCATCATGCACTAAACTAAAGTCAAAATGCATCAAAGATCTAAATATTAAAATAGTAACACTAAATCTACTGGAAGACAAATACATAGACATCTTGAAGTCATAGGTGTAGGCAAAGAGTTCATGAATAAAACCCAGACTGCATGGAAAACACTTCAAAGCATCAACAACTAGGATCTTATCTTATTAGAAAATTTTTGCACACCAAAATAAATCAACAGCAAAGTAAAAAGACAACTCACAGAGTAGAAGATAAATTTAACCAATTGTCCCTCCGACAAAGGACTTCTGTCTAGAACATATAAAGAATTGAAAATACTTAGACCACTCCCCAATTCAAAGAACCAATCCAAAAAAGGGTATCTGCAATCAATACACACTTCTCAGATGAAGTATGAATGGTAAATAAATATATGAAAAACTGTTCAACATCACTGGTCATTCAAGAGATACAAATTAAAACCACGCTGAGATTCCTTCCATCTTACCTCAGAAAGAAAAGCTATCATGAACAAATCAACCAATAATAAATACTGGTGGGACTGCTGGGAAAAGGAACCCTTCTCCACTGTTGATGGGAGTGTAGACTAGTGCAACCACTGTGGAAATCAGTGTGGAGATTCCTCAAAAAACTCAGATCAGAGGTCTTATTCCACCCAGCTATTCCCTTTTAGGGTATCTTCCAAGAAGAATTAAAAATGTTATAACAGCACATTTGTAATAGTTAATTCTTGGAAGCAACTCAAATGCCCACCAACTGAGAAGTGGTATTTTTGTACAGTGGAGTACTACTCAGCCTTAAAGAAGGATAAACTTGGGAGTTTCATAGGTAAATGGAATGATTCAAGACCATATTCATAAGTGAAATAAATCAGTCTCATATGTGCAAACATCGTATTGTCTCCCTGGTATAAGGAACTGAAAGAGTAAGTAAGTTCTAAATGTACAATAGATACTTTGAAATGGAAAGAAATTGTTCAAAAGGAAAAAGGAACTAGGATGAGACAGTAAGGAAAATGGAAAAATTGCAAGTCAGTTATACTACAAGTGTCTCTTAATTCATTAAAAAGGAAGTTTTGTGCTAATAATGATTGGAGAAATTTTTATGCCGATATCTTGTACCCTCAGCAACTACTTTAAAGATAACAACATGTAATGCTTTAACTATCATTATTCTCCTATGATTTTGTTATGAAATTTCGTTTTACCTTTTTACATTAAAAAATGATGCCTCAGTGACCTGTATAAAAAGCAGTAAGTCATTGTAACTATATTTGTAGTAGCCCCAACCTGGGGTGCTGGTAGAAATATTAGCATAAGAATGAATACGTAAACTGTAATACATCTATGTGATGGAGTACTTCCAAGCAATAAAACAAATAGAACAAATTACTGCTACACAGAACAGCAGAGATGAATCTTAAAACACACATGGAATGACAGAAAGCATACAGGAAATAGCACATACCATAGAACTCTGTGTCTAAAGTTTTTAAAAAGGCAATTCTAACCTACAGTGATAAAAATAAGAATAGGATTTTCTTCTGAGGCACACAATGCATAAGAAAATTAGTTGGAGGGATAGAAATACATATCTTTACAGGAATAGAGACATGAATTATATAAACATATGCAGTTGTCAAAATTCATCAAAGTTAAGATTAGTGCTCTTCACTATGTATAAATTATACCTCAAAAAAGGAATGAAATATCTCCCAAAACAAAACTGCACAGACCTAATCATTCTTATTACAGGTTGAAGTGTATTTAAATTCTGAAGTTCTAATACACAATCATAATAATGAATTTATTTTAGAATCACTGTGCATATTGTGATCTTGTTTTTAGGCTTAATCAGTTATAAAGAAGCCTAATGCAGTATTTTAAAAAGAAGTTGTAATATACACCAGTGGGACCTAACACCCAGAAAAGAATTTAGAGAGCAAAATAATATCAGTAGTATACTAAGTCTGTAGGACGTTGCGACTCTCATTAGGGGAAGCATTTCCCGAAGGTGTGGCTCATGCCGTAGTTACCTGTTGGTTTCTTTCTTTCTTTCTTTCTTTCTTTCTTTCTTTCTTTCTTTCTTTTTTTTTTTTGTAGATCGATAGAAGTCACAGGACTTCCTGAGCTGATATAATTGCAGATACAGAAAGGTGGTAATAAAATTGCATGCTTCGGAGTTTGATCCTTGCAATAATTAATGCAAATGGGCATTTTAAAGGCAACTATAAAAATGACCTCCCCATTATATGTATTTTTAAACTCAAGAGAAAATAAAGCTAACTGAACAATGGATTGCGTTTTCCTGGTACTTATTAGTTATTAAACATGGTAAAATTGAATAGGGTAGTAAGTCATAATATTTAAGTTTAAAATACGTGGAGTTACCCAAACTATATTTTCAATATTTGTTAGACGCTAATTATAATGGTTTTAGATAAATACATATGTTATTGATATGTTCCTATGAATGAAAAGTTAAAAATTAAAGGGAAGGGGAAAAAAAAAGATTGAAATGTGTTATTTACATGTACCAACTCCCTATGAGAAATGTGATAATCATTACTACAAACAGGTAGTAATAAAATATAAAAATGTTTAAACATTAATTTTACACATACTTTATGTCTGAATTATGAATTTTTGATGGACAAGATTCAGAATGAAAAAATATGGGTAAATACTACAAAAAAGAAGAGTAGGCAATAAGAAATCAGGTAGAGCTCTGAGGACTAAGATCATTATGAGAAATAAATGCTGGTCTTTAAGAAAGAATATTTAATATTCAGTGTTAAGTTCTGGGCTGTACTTTAGTGTAATTTAATTGATATATGTATTTTTAACAGCTTCAGAAAGAAAGAAAGAAAGAAAGAAAGAAAGAAAGAAAGAAAAAGAAAGAAAGAAAGAGAAAGGAAGGAAGGAGGAAAGGAAAGGAAAGGAAAGAAGAGAGAGGAGGGGAGGGCAGGGAATAAGAGAAGAAAGAGAAGAGGAATCCAGGCAAGCATCCTATTAACTGAAGCGGGATACTGGAACAAGAGATGACTCAGAAAAATGAGCACACCCTTCTCAAACTTCTTTGGAAATAAAGTGGTGAGGATCTCCCAGGTAGTTTGTAAAGGTATTCAGGCATGTTTAATTGGACCAAAGATAAAGTAACTCCTTAAAATTGGTTATATTTGTGAGGTAGAAAAGGTTAAACAGACAAAGTACTAGATAATAGCTTACTTTATTCAGGTAGCTTGACAAATAGACTATCTACAGATAAGATTTTTAATAATCTTAGTCACTCTTCCTAACACAAACATGATAAAAGTGATAAGGAATTTGCATATGAAACAATTTCTCTGGGTGGAACGAATAATTTGCATTCAAGGAGATAAAGATCTAATGACTTCTTTCACGTCACAAATGCACTACCCTGTATGTAACTAGTTTATCACTTAATAAGCTGGTTTATAAGACATGCACACCAATTGCTTTCCTTTCCTTGTATGAAAAGAGACATCTTGGCTGGGGATATAGCTT
>RJWT010024054.1:0-16600 GCA_004365215.1 Cuniculus paca | reverse complement strand
GAATAAAACAAATACAAAATAAAACAGAATGTTCAATCAAAACAAAACAAAGAATGTGATGCAAGACTTCAAAACAAAACAAAAATAAACCAACAATGGTTGCCATGTTGTCCCTTGCTGTCTTTAAAATAACTTCCCATACCATCAGGTTTATTAAAAATCAAACACAACAAAACAAAATAAAACCAATCAAAACAAAACAATGGAAGCAAAACAAGGTAGTTGAAATACCACAGTGGCTACCGTAATGCATCTTGTTATCTTCAAAGTAGCTGTTTATATCATCAGACATAATAAAAACAAACAAAACAAAATAGAATAGTCAATCAAAACAAAACAATGAACATGATACAATACCTCAAAAAAAGATGAAAGAAAATCAATAATGGTTACCATAATGCCTATTGTTATCTTCAAAATAACTGCCCATACCCTCAGGTATAATACAATCAAATAAAACAGAATAGAATAAAACCAATCAAAAGAAAACAATGAAAGCAATACAGGACTTCAAACAAGACTGTTGGAATACAACACAGGCTACCATGATGCACCTTATCTTCAAAGTAACTGCTTATACCATCACACAGAACAAAATCAATCAAAGCAAAATAGAATAAAATCAATCAAAAGAAAACAAAGCAATAAAGATTTTGGAACAAGATAATAGGAAACCAATAATGACTGCTATAATCCATTTTCTTATTTTTGCAATAGCTGTCTTAATTCTTCTTTGTCATGTTATTTTCCTATTGTTGCTTCCCTGCTTTTCTCTGTTTAATTTCTTGCCCTTCCTTGATTGCTTCTTTCTGTTGTTGTTCTGGGAATTGTGGTCATTTTTATCTCTAGCTAGAATATCTTTCAGTACTTTTTTGAGCATTGGTTTGGTAGACATAAATTTCTTCAGTTGTTCTCATCATGGAAGAATCTTATTTCTCCATTAATTTTGAAAGTTCTTTAGGGTACATCAATCTGGGTTGGAAGTTGTCTTCTTTCAGAGCTTGAAATATTTTACTCTAAGCTCTTCTTGACTTGAAGGTTTATGTTGAAAAGTTGACCTTGATTCTAATGGGCTTTCCCTGATAGGTGTTCTGTTTCTTTTCTCTAACAGCTCTTAATATTCTGTTTTTGTGCTGGATTTCTGGGATCTTGATTATTATGTATCTGGGTGTAGATTTATTTTGGTTATGGTCATTTGGAGTTCTATATGCCTCATTTATCTATCTGTCAGATTCTGTTCTCATGCTTGGGAAATTTTCTGCTATTCTGCAGAATAGTTTTTTTGTTTTCTATGTCATTTGTGTTGTCTCCTGCTTTTTCAATGACAACTATCAGTCTTACATTGTTTATCTTTGCATAGTCTTGGAACCATAGTCATGGTCCTGTATTAGTTTTAAGATCTCTTCCCTTTTGTGATGACTAGCTGTGATCCTATCTTCAACATGTGAAAGTCTATCTTCAGTTTCATTCAAGCAGTTTTTCCAGCTTTTAATGGAATTTTTCATTTCTTGGATATCTCTGAATCTGTTTCATGCATTCTATTTTTTTTCCTAAATTATTCATTCAAGGCTTCTGTCATTTTCCTATGCTTCTTTTTTTTTATGTCTTCTCTAGCTATAGTAACCTTCACTAAGATCATCGTTTCTTTTTTTTTTTTTTTTTTTTTTACCTGAGAGATGATTTCTGTTCTGATTTCATCTATAGTCTCGTGGATTTGTTTCTTTACTTCACTTTCTATATTTTCAGAAATTTCAGTTGTGTGTCTTCTATGTTGATGTCACCTGTACTTGTTCTGGATAGGCTGGAGGTCTGAGATTGCATTTTGCTTTTTCATCTTGTCATTTTCACCTCTTGGTTCATATTTTGGTTTTTTCATCTCCCTCATCTTGCCTGTCCATTGTGTGCATTCTAGTCAGGGTCTACTGTGTGATTTCTGTTCACCCAGCTGCTGGGTCCCACAGTGTAGGGGAAGGGCCAGTCACCTGAATTCCTCCTGCATGGTCAGATGGGTGAGTCCTGAATTCTTTCTGGGCTGACTAGCCTAGGAGTATTAATGTGAACCAATCGTTGGCTCATATTGTTACTGCTGCTTCAGACTTTTCTAGGCTGCCAAACCCACCTATCCATGGTGTGTGCCCCAACTGGGGCCCTGCTATGTCACTGGGGTCTTGCAGGCCTGCCCAGGTCTTCCAGGTGGAGAGAGAGCTCACCCTCTCTCCTGCTAGCCCTCCAGCTCCTCTGGGTCCGGGGAGGGGTTGCTGGCTCTCTTGTGGGTCCATCAGGGTCCTCCAGGTGGAGGAAGGGAATCCACAAATAAATTCTTATGTGAACTACAGTAAAATATCAATGGTACTTTACAAAAAAAAAATCTTTACTTCAGTTATCACACCTAAGGCAGTCTGCACACATGACCACAGCACGTTCCATAGACACTTACCACTTACACTGACAGCACATGTGTTTTGCTTTCCTGGCATTTTTGTAGGTCATACTTGACATTCCAGTGGTCTTGCTGTTTTGTCAGGAGGTTATGATTATATTATACAGTGTGTATACAGCAGGTACATAAAACATCAATAAAATAAAGTATTAAATTCTTAATATATATTGTGCATAGACAAACAATTTCACATCAGCTGTGTACTTATTTCCAAAACCTAAAAGATAACATCAGAAATGAATTCCTACATGTACTACAATGAAAATATCAGTGGAACTCTTCAGAAAAGTAAGTTTTGCTTCAACTGTCACACCCAAGGCAGTCTTCACACATAACAACTGCATGTTTCATGTACACATTTCACTTAACACTGAAAGCACATGTGCTTAGCTTTCTTTTCCTATGTGTCAGTCTTGTCACCTCTCTTCCTGTTTTGTCAGGCGAGTCCTACTATATTACATGATATGCACTTAGTACAGAAATAAGATATCAATACAATGAAATATCAAATATATAATGAGTGCTTAGAATAAACATCCATATTTTCACATCAGCTGTTTACTTGCTTACAAAACCTAAAAGATAACATCAAAAATAAAAATCTCTGTGAGATGCACAAACAAAAGTCTACCACAGAAATAAAGTTTGCTTCAACTTTCACATCCAAAGCAGTCTTCACACATGGCAACTGAGTGTTCCATACACAAGTATTGCTTACACTGATAGCATGTATGTTTTTTTTTCCTGTACTTCCATGTAGGGCACAGTTGACAACCTTTTTGTTTTCTTGTTGTCATAGTAGGTCTTTGTGATTCTGTGCCTGTCTGTTCACCTATCAGCCCACAACTGTGCTCCACAATTTTTTTGCATAGCTCCCTGGGCTGAAACATTTTGGTTTTCCTCTACTGTAAATGATCTCTTATGAGTTCCCTCCCCAAGCCTCTAAGAAAAATTTTCCATGTTATTTCACACTTGTTATTTTCTTTATATGCTACCAAACTGTTTATACCACACACGTCTAGGACTGAGTAAAGCACAACTGGTGTCCAGTGCTTTGTGTTTCAAGTGATATCATAGTTGCTATGTAACTCATCAACAGCATCTACTCCACCTGTGGTTTTGTTGTAGAAAATTTGCATCTTGGGCTTCCATTTTGTCAAGGTTTCCCTATCAATATTTCCATCATGGTAAAATGTTGACACCAGTGGTACCAGTTTGTTTTTCTTTGCCATAAATAAGGCCAATGTTACATCTTTCTGAAATCCAAATATTATACTATACAATTCTCTGTTTTGAAATTGCAACGTTTCATTTGGATTTTCTGCTTTGGCCCTGTGTACAGTTCCTCCACTGATCAACCTGTGCTCTGTTAGCAAATGTAACATCAATTGGAAACTGGTAAACTATTGTTGAATGTCACATTCCAATTAGGGGAATGGGAGCAACGAGTCTGTTCATGACATCATTTGGTTTATTACTATGTGAATAAGGACTTGATGACTGAGTTCCAGGATAAATGTGTAAATTGAAAGTGTAGTAAGTCTTCACATCTACAAAGGTGTAAATTTTTATGCCATATATTGACTGATTGCTTTTCCATAAGTCTTGCATTCTTGTAATCACCATGAGAAATTCTTGCTAAATACAACATACCTATGAATACTTTCATTTCAGCTAGTGAGGTGTCATGATAAACACATTTTTAATACAGTTTTGATGCATACAAAAATTTTACTTGCATTTCAACCTTTGTGTATTTTACAGCATCTTGTAACATTTTGTCTGTTACAATTTCCAATATCAAATGGCAGAGCTGGCATTCTGTCTAATACCTTTCACTCCTGCCAAGACCCTCACTATATTTTTGGACCTAATTCTAACTTTAGATTATTCCATTTGGTCACGTGGCCATTTTGTAAAATTGTACTCACATTGCTGTTTCCTTCATCATCTGAGTCAAGAAGGCCTGCATTTCCTTGTTTGTATCAGTTGATTATTGCTCTATTTCACAGGAACTTTGGGTCACATGGCCATTAAAGTTAACATCATCATCATCCATCCATCCATCCACACCACTCTTGTTATGAAAGCATGTATTTTACTATAATGGATCATCTTAATCATCCATGCATGAGTAATCTGATGATTCACTTTTAACCTCCTCCAAAACTTATAAATCTGGTTTTTTATGTACCATTGTATTGAATTTGGTTACTTCTACCACAAAAATCAAAAGAAATATTTTTCATTCTTTTTCAAGAAATTCTAGAGTGGTGTGGATCTATTGGATCCTCTGTGATGCTCAGGTAAATATGCAAAACAAAGTTACATGGAATATAAGGTGGGTAAAAATCCTGTTTTGTTACTTTTGTATGTGTGCACACACTTTGCTGTTCATCATACCAAGTGAGTAAACACATATATAGCTTCCTGTATCCCTCAGGAAGAGGTACTGGGATGCACAACTGGTTACTATTACACTAAAGAACAAATTTACAGTAGAAAAGTAAGAGATGGGCCCTTTGGACCCAGTCTTAAACATTCATTAAAGAGATGAAAGGTGAACTGTCACACCAGAATTCTATACCCGGCAAAGATACCTTCAAAAAATGAAAATATATTTTCTCAGACAAATAAAAACAGAGATTTTATTACTAGCAATCTTATACTGTACATAATATAAAATGGAGTTTTTCAGGAAGAAAAAAGTCTGACACCAGCAGAATTTTGGATACACACACACATACTCACACAGACACACAAATGTGATAGAAATGGAATAATGAATAAAACACAATTTAATTTAAAAAATTTAATTGTCTAAAGCAATAATATTGTCAATCTGTTGTATATTTATAACATATGGAAAAGTAAAATGTATGCCCACAGTAGCAGAAAGAGTGGGATACAATTATTGTGAAAATTCTGTTATAGATTCCCTGTGAATCAGTTTCCCATCAATATAATAAGAAAACTGAGAATCAACTGATAAAGTATATTTTGGCTCACAGTTTTTGATATTCCAATCTGTGATCAGTTGGATTCCTTGCTTTGGGCCTATCATGAGGTGGAATATCATGGTGCAAGTGTGTGGTAGAGAAATGTTCTCATCTAATCAAGAGCCAGGGAGCAAGGAGGGAAAGAGGAAAGGCGCCAGAGCCCCATGGTCCCCCTCAAGTGCATTTTTCCAATGACCTGAAGATTTTCATGATGCTTAACAGATCTACTACCTCCAAATAATGCCACCCTAGGGACCAAGCCACCAAAACCTTTGGAGGATACCTAAGACCCAAGCTCCTTATACTACATGTGAAAGGAAATATCATTGGAAGGTAGACTCTGATGAGTAAACTACCTATGTTATAAAACCTAGGAAAGCCACTGAAAATTTAAAGAGTTATAATTATGTTAATAAGAGACATCAAATGGAATAAAAAAATCACCATTAACACAAGGATTCCATGATAAGAGTAAAAAAATAAAAGTTCAGGTGGACCACATTGAAAACAAGTAACAAAGTGGGAAATTTTAATCCAAGCACATCAATTTAAATTGTAATGAGTTAAACATATCAATTTAAAGACAGAGGCCCAGAGACTGAATAAAACACAATTGCCATTGTAATACAATTAAAAGGTGGAGGCTTGAAGAGATGATTAGGTCATGAGGCCTCTTCTGTAATGAATGAGATTGTGCCCTTATGAGAGAGCAAGGGAATATGCTTGCTCTTTCTACCATGTGGAGATGCAGCTACAACCCACCATCTATGAGGAAGAGGGTTCTTACTTGACACCAATTTGCCAGCACTAGAATCAAGGACTTCATCGCTGCCAGAACCGTGAGCAATGCATTTCAGTATGAGCTACCCAGTCTACAGTAAGTCATCCAAAGGCACTAAGACAACAGTATAATATGACAAGAAAGAGAAATAAATGATACATACTTTGTAAAGCAAGAATTTGTTCCAATGTCAGATGACACATTTGTATATGTAGAAAATTCCAAAGAGCCTGTAAAAAGTACTTCTGAATTAATAAGAGTTTAGCTATGGTATGCAGCACAAGTCACATATATACAAATTGATTCTACTTTTATTCTGTGTACTAACTGCACATTTAGAATTTAGAAATTTTAAAGTCACTACTTGAAAGAGAAAAGGTATGTAGGTGTAAATCTACCTAAATAGGTGCATAATTTGAACTACAAGAACTGTAGAGTATAAGTAAAATAGTCAATGAAAGTCTAAGCAGATTGTTGTATAATTTATTGATAGGAAGCTCCAACACTGTTAAGCTTTCAACTTTTTTTTTTTTTTTGTCTTTTTGAGACAGTTCAGGCTGGCCTTGAGCTCACTTTGTAACCCAGGCTGGTCTCGAACTCACAACGATCCTCTCAGTCTCCCAAGTGCTGGGATTACAAGTGTGTACCACCACAGCCGGCAGGCTTTCAACTCTTTAAGAATTTACTGATGGATTAAATGAAACTCCAATTAAACCCCACTAAGCTTTATTATAGATATTGACAGGCTGATTCAAAAATTAAATGCAAATATAAAGTTACCTGATTAAGCATTATAGTTTTGTAAAATAAAAACAGAATTATAGAACTTACATTACATGACCTTAAAACTTATCATCCCATGCCATAGTAATTAAGATAGATAGTCTAGTACTGAAAAAGAGATAGAAAAGTATATCAATTTTAGAGAATGTAGTCCAAAAGCAGACTCACACATTTGTGGTCCACTGATGTTTGACAAAGCTAAAAGGAGCAGTCAGTGGAGAAAGGATGGTTCTTTCAAGGATGATGTGGGAGTAATTGACTATTCATATGCAAAAAATGAACTTCAGTCCATATAGTGTAGCTTACAGAAAAAAATTAATTCCAAGTGGACCATAAACCTAAGTGTAAAACCAAAGACTTCAAGTATGCAGAAAAAAAATCCTAGGAGTAAATCTTCATCACTTCGAATCAGCCAAAGATTTTCAAGGCCTGATGGTAAAATCGTGATTCATAAAAGAGTAAATTGAGAAGGTCAACTTCCAGCATGCACGCCCAAGAAACCCAGGAACCCACTGCTCAGTGAAAGCAAAAATTATTTTAAAATGAATTCGTTTAACTTGCAACTGATCCTAAGGGTAAGCCCAGACAGAAGACCATCTCTCCTCCAAACACGAACTTCTGAGAAAGGAGGTCTGTGGTGCGTGACACAAGATTTTTTCTGTCATCTCCCCACTGGAGACTCCATCCAGTCTGGACTACTGTGATCCAAAATGACAGCACTGTGGCTCCCTAGCTCCCAAGGGAGAGGGTTTCTCCCGTGGGGAAGTGGTTAGGATTCCTTATCCTGCCTCGCCTTCCTGTTGCTCATGGTAAATTCCAGCTGTGGGATGGGGCCATCCTGGACTAGTGTGAGTCCCTGCTTTAGTGGAAACAGGAATTTAAATTAAAACAACAACCTGAATTTATAGGCAAAAGCTTTAATTGGAAAGTAATAGAGAAGACAGGAAAAGGACTGTAGCTTGAGTTGTAGGAGGGGGCAGGCTCTGATGAAGAGGGTCAGACTGACCCATCTATAAAAGAACAGAAACCCATTTTATGGGGTGCCGGTGGGCTGGGGTCTGGTCAGTCATGATCTCAGTCCTGGGTTTGTAGTTCTGCAGAGATCCTCATGGCTGGGGAAGGGATGATTCTGTTCCCATGAAACGAGGCTCTGCATTTCCTGAGACCTGGAAAATCATGGGTTCGTGACAATGACTGGAGACTTGGATTGCTGATTTAAAGGGAAAAGGTCTGGAACTGGATGCCATAAAAGTGGTAATTGGATGCCCCTGTGAATCTTGAAAACTAGTTACTTTTATCTTGATATCCTCTGCCTTGAAGGGAAGATGAGACAGACTAGATAAAGCTGAGGCTAATAAACTTTGTCCTGCCAATGTTCTTAGACATTCCCTAAGTGACTAGCATGCCTATCATGTGGAGCTGAGAAGAATTTGACCTAGCATTTTACAAAATAATGAACAAGGTTTGCTCTTTTAGTTACCTATTGGGCATTTGTAGGCTGAGTAAAGAGTCCGTGATTGTTTCAGGGAGAAAAAAAAAATACAAATTGTGCCTTTAATAAGTAACAGGTTAAAGGCCAGGAGTTTGTCCTTTGTCTTCACTGAGGCCTCTATCTATGCTGTTTCTCCTGAGCTACCTTTATCTTTTAATTTTAAGGAGAAACAAAGATCTTTCTCTACTTTTTGCATTGTTATTAACTATTTTAGTCTGCTTAGATGAGACTTTCCTGTTGAGTGTTTAAGACCAAGCAGGTCATCAAAATTAACCTCTTGTTTACTATTAAGGTCAGTCAAGGCTCCTCAGGGACTCCTTGGGGGACCACACGAAGAGCCTCTTGGTGCTCTCCCTAAGATGGATGGGGGCTCTGCTGACCACTTGGCTTTCATAAAAAGCTTTGGGACACTGCCCTCCCAAGGACCCTCCTCTTTGCACAGTGCACGTTGCCCGGACTGGCCACTGGCCCCAAGAGTCCCTGCAAGTTTCCTGCTAAGGAGGATGGGTGATGACTCACCGGAGTTGCAGGCCTCTTTCAGAGAGGTTCCCGTAGTCCCCTGGGTCCTGGCTGACCTTGGAAGGCAAGGGTCAAACTATTGGCTGTCCTCTTAGCCCTTTCATCTTCCTTAGCTTTGATCCCCAAACCTTGTGAAACCCCCAGAAGGTCAGTTACACAAGTCTCAACGCAGAAATGATGGCTCCTAATAGTAATGGTGGTCTCCTCGGGATATGGGAGTTAGTGTCATCACCATCTGACTGCTGGAGGATGACCTATCCTGTTAAAATCCTGCTCAGATGTCTTAGGAGTCCTACTCCTGGAGAATGCTACCAACCACAATTACAGCTTCACAAAGAAAATGTAAAAGAAAGATAAAAGAGCAAGACAAACCCAGTTAACAAAATAGTCTGGGAACATAAGTCTAGCTTCGTCAGAATCTGAGTCCTTTCAAGTAGAACGTGCTTGCTTACAGAGGTTTCCCTATGTGACTAATACTGAACCCTTTAGCTGTTGGGGTGACACTTCCTGGAGCACACTGTTAGGCTCATCTAATTATCATAATGCAATTAGAAGCACATAAACATGGAGCCCAAGGTGTCTGTTACTATAAACAGCTTGAGTTTGGAAGACACCAACATGGTCAGCTGTCTCCCTAAGCCTTGCATTTTGGACTCGGGCAGCTGTGTGATGTAAATGCTTTTAACATACAAAGAAGCCAGCAAGGATTTGCGTGACAGTGACATAGTTACACACCAACTTCACTTTAACCTCTTCTTTTCTTTTTCTTTTTGTTTTTTGCCTTTTTGAGACAGGGTCTTGCTATACAGTTCAGGTTGGCCTTGGGCTCACTTTGTAGCCCAGGCAGTCTCAAACTTGTAATGATCCTCCTGCCTCAGCCTCCCGAGTGCTGGGATTACAGGAGTGTACAACCATGCTCAGCTTTCACTTTCACTTTTGAGACAAAATATAAACTCTATGACTCAGTTATATAGCTGTAAATATGTGATTTTGCATTTAACAGATCTGCTAAGTTTATTTACTGACAAAAATCAAAGAATAGCTTTAGATCTCTTGGAAGCTTAGGAAACTGTTGATGACCACAAAAAGATTTATTACCCAAAGTACAAGTGTATCTCATTTATACAGTAAGAAAATGTTTATTAAGATTAAAACCAATAGACGTAGAATTTTTTTAAAAAATGGCAAAATTGTTCAAATGGCAGGGTTTTTTTTTTTTTGCCACCTCAGTGGCACTGGATATAAATGGCAGAAATGCCAAAAGTTCTACTATTTTATGTGGTAAGTCCAGATGTAATGCATATAAAAGAGCCCTTACTGGTTACTATGCATGAATCAAACTTGCATATCTTTAGTTTTACAAACTTTGCACATTTACCTGGCATATGTAGTCCTTAGACACACACACACACACACACACACACATACATACACACCTATATATATAGTCCTAGATGTAATAACCTAAAATAATAATTTTTTATTTAACCAGAGTTATAAAGTGATTTTTAAAGACAAAATTTTCAGCACAGTATTTAGAATTGAACCCAGGACATTCATAGTAAACTGTATTCCTCAACTCTTTTCTTATATTTTTATTTTGAGGTAAGTTCTCACTAAGCTTCCCAGGCTGGGCTCAACTTTTCAGTCTGCCCGCGTCAGCCTCCCAGAATTCTAAGATTACAGGCATGCATTGCCATACTTGGTTCAAAACTTTTTAAAAAAATGTTTAAATAAATTTTAACTCTCTTAAAATTTAGGGGTTTTTTTGTTTTAGTTTTTGGTTTTTGTTTCTCCTCGAGTAATCATTGCTTGTGTTAGTCTCATCCAGTTTGCCCACACATCCCACCTTTTTGTTTTTAAAGACTATAGTGACTTGTTCTCTTAATCAACAGCTTAAATTTTTCTTTCTTCCCAATGGCTAAAGGTGTGGCTGCCCTTTTGGTTTCTCTTAGGTTACTCCTGCTAGAGCTAAAGCTGTGAAGCCAGGCCTTTCACTGGTCTTTACAGGATTCTGAGATACGACACCAAAACCATGAGCCAGAAAAGAAAAAACAGGTAAAGTAAGTGTTAACAAAATTAAAACCTGTAGTACTTCAAAGAACACCACTGACATAATAAATGATGGGGTAGAGGATGAGAATAGATTTGCTCTCCAATATGAGAAACTACCAATGACGCTTATGTATTGGATGAAGAACTAGTAACTAGAATATAAAGACTACTTACAACTTAATAAGAGAAATAGCCTTATTGAAAAGTGGGGAAAGAATATGAATAGATAGTTCCTCAAAAAAGATATTCAAATGACCAATAAACACACGAATAATGGTCAACATCATTAGATGCCAAGGAAATAACTGGCAAAAAAAGTAAATGCTAAAACATACCTATTAAGGAATAATCTTGAATGAATTTAATCAGTAAGAAAAACTCTTTCTATGAAACACAAAACTATAATGGTTTTCTTAGAATTCTATTAAACATTTAAGAAAAAAATAATGGTCAACCTTGCACAAATTGTTCGGGTGTATTTCCAAGTCATTTTATGGATTCAAAGTAGCATTGACATTAGATGTGACAGGAACAATTAGAAAATCACATTTCATAAGCAATTATACCCATGAATACAGATATAAAAGCCCAAAATAAAATTCAGAAATATGTAAAGGGGCATAATGTGTCATTACTAACTTAAGTTTAACTAGGAATGAAGGATTATCAACACTGGAAAACAATGTATTTTATTATATTAACATTAAATTTTATAAGATTATATAATTATATATTACATGTAAAAGAATTATTTCAAATGATACAGAATAATAGTTTGAAATCAGGCATGGTGGCTCATGCCTTTAATTCCAGCACTTGAGAGGCTGAGGCAGGAGGGGCATCATGAATTCGAGGCTAGCCTGGGCTATAAAGTGAATTTAAGACTAACCTGAACTATATAGTGAGATTCTGTCTCAAAAAACCAAAAACAAAAAAGAATAATTATTTGAAACAATTTAACATCCCTTTGTGATAAAATATTTTATCATACTAACCATAGAGGAAAATATGCTTAAACTAATAGGGATCATCTATAAAAGAACTCTAAGCAACATAGCTGTGAGGAAAATGTACTCTTGGGAGCAAGATGAAGTAGTGTTGCTTATGGTTGATACACTGTGTCAATTTGAGAAGTTTAGAAGTTTAACTGAGAGACTCAGCAGGGAGCCAGGGTTCTTACTTTGTAAATATCCTCATCCTGTGCAAAGGAGGGCAAGCACATTTTGTGTTACACCCACCCTGAAGGTGGGTGGGGGCAGTGGCCTGTGTACAATTTAAGTTAGAAAAGAGGCTTGCGTTTTGCTCTTTTGCTCTGGCTGCTGCCTTGAAGTGTTGCCCCAGTGCCATGCCACCCTGCCTTGGAGCCAGCTGATTATGAACTGCAACCACCAAGAACTGTAAGCTAAATAAACCTTTTTTTCCCCTAATTTTGGGTGTCATGTGTTATCTCAGCAATGAGAGAAAGTAACCAAGACATGTTGAGACTCATCACATGCTTGCATACATAGAAAAAAAAGCCACAGGTATAAAAATTAATAAAATGTTTAATGAGTTCAATTGTAAGTAGTGAATAGTTAAAACTCAATTTCATCTAAATATATAAGAAAACTAAAATTTTAACATATTAGAGATTGAGTTTTTAACTGATACAAATTATAAGAGCATAAAAAAATGAAGTCTCAGAGTGTCATCAGCAAGATGGTCATCTAGGAAGCCCAGCCCTTATTCATCAACACAGATACCAACCGGACAATACGTGGTCCAAAAGACCTTCATGAGAACTCCTCATGCCAGTCACAGCACCCCAGTAAGCTCAGAGCCAAGAACAGCCACACCAAAAATGAGAGGGGTCGCTTTCAAGTCTGACAGACCTTCTTGTGAACTAGCATCCCAGTTTTCTCTGGGGAAAATGAACAGATGAACAGAGTGAAGGAAGTGAGCATAACCTGCAAACAGCTTTCCAACTTTGAGGAGACCGCTGGGAAGACAGCCTTTTGTCTCGCCTGACCTGTAGTAGGTCTGGGAGCTGTTAAAAATAAACCAGAGCTCAGGGCTTGTTGCAATGCTACAGAGCCTGCATTACTGATGACACACAGCAGAGGGAGCAAGGAATGATCCAAGTCTGAAGAGAAGTTGGAAAATCTCTCCCTGGGAAATGATGAGAGCAAGCTAGAGAAGACGTGTTGCCAGAAATGATGTGTGAGACCCCAGCTGGGCTATTGGTGAAGACCTTATCCTGGAAGGAACGTGCCCCTGAAGACGGGAAGTGTGACTGATTTTCAAATGTACAAATCCCAGGTGGGTGTTTGGGGAAGTAGCAAGACATGAAGAAATAGGGAAACATAGCCCAATCAAAGGAACAAAATAAATTTTCAGTAAAAAATTAAAAATAGCTATCTTAAAGAAGTTCAGTGTACTACAAGAGAACACAGAAAAACCAGTAACAAAATCAAGAAAATGATGCATGAACAAAATGAGAATATTGTCAAAGAGAAACTATAAAAAGAATTAAACAGAAATTCTGGAACTGAAGAATACAACAATTGAACTGAAAAATTCACTAGAAGTGCTCAACAGCAAACTTCAGCTGGAGAAAGAATCAGTGAAAGTAAAATGGTCATTTGAAGTTGTTGTATCTAAGGAGCAAAAGGATTACAGAAAAGGGAAGAAAATATAAGGAATTTAAGGGAAACCATCAAAAAAACAAACACACAAGTTATAGAAGTTTTAGAAGGAAAAGAGAAAAGAAAAGACTAGAAAACCCCCTTGAGGCAATAATGGCTAATCTTCCCAAAGCTTAAAAAAGGAAATGTATGACCATGTTCAAGAAGCCAAAAGGATACAAGTTGGATAAAGATAGAAGGGCTACACCAAGATGCCTTAGAAGCAAACCAACTAAAGTAAAAAATGGAAAAGACAAAAACCAAAAAACAATTTGTCAAGTACCAGGGGGCCTCAATAAGATTATTAGCTGATTTCAAAATAGAAATATTACATGACGGAAAGGATTAGGCTATTGTATTCAAAGTATTGAAAGTAAAAAAAAATCCACTAATGAAAAATACCCTAGTCAGCAAAATTGTCCTTCAAAAATGCACAATATTTTCCTAGATTAGAGAAAAAACAGATCCACCATCACTATTAAACTTACCTTAACAAAAAATACTAACTGGAGATGCTAGACAGTAACACAGAAGCATACAAAAAGTTTGAAGCTTTCTGTAATATTGTAATGGTGGTATGTAAATCATTTTTAATCTGCCATAGAATTTTATAAGATATTAAGAGATGCAATTTGTGACACCAATAACATGAAGTGAGAAGATATAAAAGAATAGAGTCTTTGCATGCAAGTGAAGTTTTTATTAGTTTAAAATAGACTGTTATAACCATAAGATGCTTTGTTTAATGGCTACACTAACCATAAAGAATGTACCTGAGCTGAGCCTGGTGGCGCACACCTGTAATCCCAGCAATCGGGAGGCTGAGACAGGAAGATCGTTGCAAGTTCAAGACTAGCCTGGGCTACAAAGTGAGCTCAAGGCCAGTCTGAATGGCATAACAAGACCCTGTCTCAAAAAGACAAGGGCCAGGCATGTAGCCCAGTGGCCTACATGCCTGCCTGGCAAGTGCGAGGTCCTGAGTTCAATCCTTGGTGCTGCAAAAAAAAAAAAAGTACCTGCATAAGATACATAAAATATGAATGGAATAAAAGCATATTACTACAAAAATTAATAAACCACAGTGGAAGCTATTGAGAGGGACAGAAACAAAATAACTACAAGATACAGAAAATAATTCACAAAGTAATAGTAATAGTCTTTCTTGGTTAGTACTGTATATGTAAATCAAAAAAAGAGTGGTTGAGTGGAGTTTTAAAACCCCAAGATCTACTCAGTTTAGATATAAGAACACACATAGGTTAAAAATGAGGCTGGGCCTGGTGGTGCACACCTGTAATCTCAGGACTCGGGAGGCTGAGACAGGAGGATCGTTGCAAGTTCAAGACCAGCCTGGGCTACAAAATGAACTCAAGGGGTGTCTGGATGGCATAGTGAGACCCTGTCTCAAAAAGACAGGGGCCAGGGATTTAGCTCAGTGACCTAGGCACCTGCCTAGCAAGCACGAGGTCATGAGTTTGATCCCTGGTGCTGGAAAAAACAACAACATAAAAATGAAAGGATACAGAAGAAGGTATTCTTTCTTTCTTTTTTTCTTTTTGGTACCAGGGATCAAACTCATGACCTTGCACTTGCCAAGCAGGCGCTTACACTGCTGAGCTAAATCCCCCTGCCAAAAAAGGTATTCTTGTTATGGTTTGTGTCTGGATGTCGTCCCAGAGTCTCATGCAGTCATGGGGGGCAGGCTTTTCCTGGGCAGATGAACTGTATCTCCTGTGCCACACTACCCTGCCTCAGAGCCAGTGGATTATAGACTAAAACTTCCACAAACTGTGAGCTAAATAAATCCTTCCCTTCCTTAATTTTTGGTGTTGGGTATTTTGTCTCAGCAATGAGAGAAAAGTAACTAGGACACCATGCAAAGGGTAACCCAAAAGGGGTGAGGGTGGCCATACTTTATTGTCCTTTAGAGCAAGAATGTCCCCCAAAGCCCAATGCACTCATGGGTAGGGCTTCTAGGAGGTGACTAAACTATGGGGGAATTTGGCTGACTTGCCGTTGGGTGGTTCTGATGGGAAGAGGAGGGTCATTTGGAGGTATAACCCAGAAGGATGTGTTGCCCTCCCTCGTCCCTCCCTCTCTTCTGCTTCCTGGACACCATGGCATGAGCAACTGTTCTCCATCAGACTTTCCCACCTTACCTTTCTGCCTTGGAGCCAGCTCACTGTAGACTGAAAGCATGAACCAAAATAAAGCTGTCTTCCTTTAAGTTGTGGGTGGCAGGTATTGTGTCTCAGCAATGAGAAAGTGATAAAGACACAATTCTATCATGCAAAGTACCTTTAAGTCAAAAACTGACAAGCGACAGAAGGCATGTGATGATAAAATATCCAATTCACCAGGATGATATAAAAATTTCAAATGTATGTGCACTTAAGAGCAGAACACTCAGTATTGAAAGAATTGAATGGATAAAAAGACAGTTACACAATAAAAAAGATAATTTAACATTGAAATTTCAGTAATGAATAGAATATCCAGACAGAAGATCACTATGGAAACTGAACGCTTGAACAATACTA
Source organism: Cuniculus paca (assembly GCA_004365215.1). Lineage (NCBI taxonomy): Eukaryota > Metazoa > Chordata > Mammalia > Rodentia > Cuniculidae > Cuniculus > Cuniculus paca. The sequence continues at coordinate 328 of RJWT010024054.1, read as the reverse complement.
TAAATTGGTGGAACCTAGTAGATGTACAGAACACAATACTCAACGTCAACAGAATAGAAATTCTTCTACATCGCACATGGAACATTTTTCAGGGGAGATCATATGTCAGCCTATGAAGCAGGTCTTTAAAAATTTAAGATTGAAATCATACCAAATGTCTTTTCTGACCACAGTGGAAAGAAACTAGAAATCAATAACCAAAGGAAACCTGGAAAATCACAAATAAGGAAATTAAATAACACATTCTTGAACAATGTCAATAGATCAATGAGGAAATCACATGAAAAAATAGGGCATATCTTTAAACAGGTGAAATACAAACAACAAC
>RJWT010024053.1:0-16614 GCA_004365215.1 Cuniculus paca | reverse complement strand
CAGGAGACGCTGGTCCCAGTTGCTCCTGAGGGCAGACCCCCCAGCCGCTCCCCACCCTGACTGTCCGGGTGCCCAGGAGGCTGTGCCAGCCCTACTGGGGAGCAGAGCAGCCACGGGATTGCAACACGCGCACCTTTAGACTGTGGGTGCCACCTGGGCAAGGACGCTGCCGTTTGTCTTGGCTCCACCTTTTTAATTAATTCCCTGCTGTCCTCATTTACAGCCTCATAAAACGACAGGATTAGAAAGCAAGAAATAACAACCGGCAGTTGGCATTCCCTTTTTGGGGGAAAGGTTGGGAGGGCTGCTACCTTCGGGGTTCAGCAGTGCAAATGTCACCTTTGCCCTACATATGAAGAGGACCCACGCTGCCTTGCAGAGCTCACCCGTCCTGTCTGCTTCCCTTGGGACTTCCTGTTGTGAGACGTCACCTCCGGGACCCATGCAACCTCCCACCCCCGACTGCCAGCACCTTGCCTCTCCAGGCTGTCCAGAGCTGCCCCAAGTCCCCTCCCAGGCCTGCTCCCTCCCATGGCCCGTACTGCAAATTCCTCCTTCCACCAACAGGGTCGAGGCCCTCAGTGGGGCCCCATGCCTTGTTTGCAAATGGAGGAGAAAATTTAGGGTGCTCTACAGAGCACCCGCTCTGAGGCTCCGGTAGGCTCCACTGACCAACTGCTCTCTGTCGCCCCCAAAACACAGTCCTCAGGGGGACTCCCTAGGAGTGTGGCCTGTCAACCTGCTTGCCGGGCCTCAGGGAGGGACCCTCCAGACCTGCTGCCCCACCCCACACTCTGGTCTGACCGTGTGAGAGCTTAGTCTGATTCATCAGCCAGTGGCACTGAGAAGGTGGGAGGTTAAACCTGCTATGGTGCTTAGAGGCGAAGCCCAGGAGGCCAGAGGCTTAGATAAGGTCCTCAGTGTGGAACCCCCACACGGCATCCTAGTGGCTTTGCAAGAACAGAGACAGAGCATAGGCACAGATGCAGATACCCTCGATCCCTGTCTCTTTCCATGCATGCCCTCCATGACCCAGATCTCTGCCAGCAGAGGGCCACCACCAGACGTGACCTCAACCTTGCTGCTCCAGTGCTATGAGCCCCAATAAACCTCTCTCCTTTAAAAAGTACCTTCCAGGTTATTCCACTATGGCAATGGACAGCAAGTGGATGTTAGGCTTGTATCCAGATGTCCCCCCACCCAAAGTTATACGCAGGCATAGGTGGGGTTTTCAGCAATGGCTGGGTCTAGAGTACGTGACTGACACATGGCACAATGCTAGGATTGAGGGTGCTAGGATTAAGGTTAGGTGATTACCTCATCAGTCCACTGATTGGTTTGACACCACCTTAATCCCAGCAGCTTGGGTATAATAAAAGTGGCAAAAAGAAACTGCTAGGGTCCCTGGCTTGCTTTGCTGCCTTCTGACTACCATGAACTGTTTCTCCTCTTCGATGCCTGTCTGCCGTGCCACACTTCGGAGCCAGCCGATTATGGACTAAAACCTGTACAAAGTGTGAGCCAAATAAACCTTTCCTCCTTTCACTTTGAGTGTTGGGCATTTCGTCTCAGCAATGAGAGAAAAGTAACTAAGACAGTGGAGCAGCGCACCCACCAACCCACACCTCACATCTCCACCACACCTCTCTTGCAGGGCAGGGCAAGTTCCCCACTCAGTGCATTAGGAACCACGTGACTTGCATCTCCCTCCTGCTGTCATTCAAAAGACTGGAAGAGACCTGAACGCTGGGCCCCTGTTGGGGACATTTCCTATACCATGACTTTAGGTTTCCCGCAGGACCTTTCCTTTGTGATCCAGGGGATACCTCCTCCCTGAGGACATGGTCACCTTGGCTTGGCCTGGGACACTGAGCTCCCAGGGGCTCCAACCCACCTCACTCCTGCCAGAATAACCTTGGCAAAGCCACACTGGACCTTCCATGGCCCCAGACACCACGTGGTATTCAATTATGAAATGCACAACTAGTGATACAGTAAATCCCCAGTCCTGAGAAAATAAAGACAAAATCCTAAGAGACAAGAAACTCGAATAGACATTTCCAGAGAACATACAAATGAACATAAACACATGAAAAGATACTCAACACCACTCATTAGAGAAATGCAAATCAAAACTAAGAAAGGATTGTACAATGTGTCTCAGTGGAGGAAATTAAACATTGCTCTAAGTACATGAGGTAACAAACATGTTGACTAGCTCGGTTTTAGTAATCATTTCACAACACATATGATGTGTATGTATGTGCGTGTGTGTGTACCTGTGGTTCTTTGAGACAAAGTCTCACTATGTAGCCCAGGTTGGCATCAAGCTCACAGTGATCCTCCTGCATCAGCCTCCCAAGTACTGGAATTACATGCATGTACAACCACACTCACCTTTAAAATATGATGTTGCTGGGTGTGGTGGCACACATCTATAATCCCAGCACTTGAGAGGCAGAGGCAGGATGATAGCCAAGAGTTCAAGGCCAGTCTGGGCTACCTCGTGAATTCAAGGCTAGCAGGGCAGCGCAGGTGTGTGGCACTGTCTCCTGCATCTCAGGTGTCAATGGGAGGCCCGCTGTCCCCCAAGCCCAGCTCAGAGCCCTCTCAGGAGAGGAAATGGCCAAGGACTCCACCTCACCTCATCCCCCAGCTGCCAGACTGCTGCCGTCTTCGGAAAGCCCCTCCTCTTTCTAAAGAAGCAGCACCAACAGCCGCTTTCTCCTGTCTTGCTTGCCCTCCTGGGACCTCCTTCACCTTTCCCCCTCTGTGCCCATCCTTATTTCTTTATGGCCAGCCCAAGGCTCCTGCTTTCCAGAACGCGAGTGATAGCTCCTGGCATTCTCTGCATGACATACGTTTGCAGCCATTGTGACAGTGGCCCTCCAGCTGCACAGTCTGGACGACTCCAGACCTCCAGAGCTCCTCCTGCTCAGGGTACCTGAGCTTCCCTTGGGGTCATCTAAACAGGCATCTTCAGAAAAGGACATTTATTGCCAAGACAATTGCAGATAAGGGAGGATCATCCGTCTGCCAAAATGACTTGGGCTGGGCCTGAGCCGCGGCGTTGTCAGAGTGATTTTAGCTCAGCCCCTGCGAGACAGGAGGCTCTTACAAACTCAGATAAGGCCCTCCTCTTTATAGAGCTCAGAGGAGTAGAGGGGAGACGGGAGTTGCAGTGATAGTCGCCACTAGAGATAAGGAGAATATATATTTTGTTTAACCAAACCTGTCCGTTGGCTGGAGACGCCAATGAACTGGCATCCATCAAACCCTTTTCTGATTTACACGAATACCTGATTCCCCTGATAAGGAAAAGTGTAAGTCAACACTGCTCTGTTGTAATTGGGTGTTACCTGCCCAGATACCGGACTTTTTATCTACGGATCCTTTTGCAGGCTCCCTTTGGCTTTATCTGAGCCTGAGGTGTGACCAAATTGTCGTTCGTGCGTGTGCGCGCGCGTGTGTGGCCTCCAGAGGTCCGCTCAGGGGTGCGTCCTGAAGACGCGGTTTGGGGTGCCACGCAGGACGAGGGGAGTGCTGGAAAGTGATGGATCTGTCGCGTAATCAGAGCGAAGCGCCTGCTGGTGTCTCCTCCTCCCGGGCTCTTGTCTGTTATCCATCAGCCCGACGCGGGGAGCCCAAACCCGGGGCTGTCCTGATAAGGAGCCAAAACTGTGCTAAATCATCCCACACCTCCAGACTCAGTTTCTCCATCTAGGAGGGGAGAACGATCCGCACCTCGGCGCATCTATCACGAGGATGGATGACCCGCCTTACGCCAAGTGATCTTAAAACAGGAAGGCTGGTGGATTAAATAAAGATTTACAAAGAATTATGTCCAAATGATCCTTATTTATGATGTGCTTTGTGAAGCTAATAGATGACAACTGGAAGGCACCCAAGGGAAAGCCTCATTTTCCAGATTGCGGGGGCGAAAATGAAGCCCAAGGAGAGGGGTGGGGAGGAACTTGCCCAAGATAAACCAAACGCCCCTTCCGCGCCCCCTCTGGTTAGCCAGCGCCTGGGGAAGGGGAGTCTGCACTCTCAGCCTGGAGAGCGAGGCTCGGAAAGGATTTTTCAGCTGCACAGAGACGCGGCTGAATTACAACTGGGCAGCACCGCAGAACACAAACGCCGTGTCCAGCCTTGACCCCGCTGCGCCCGGGACCGAGGACGCAGAGCAGCCCACTGCCCAAGCCGCCTCCGGTTACCTATGCTGGGCTGTGCTCAGACTGAAAAGGAAATTCTGGAACTAAAGAGTGCATGGATTTTAAATCCCAAGCTTCCGGGAGCAGCGCGATGGAACTGTACACCGCAGCCCTGCACCTTCCGCTGGGCCGGCGAGGCCTGTGCGCGCCCTGCATGCTGTCAGCATTGCTCTGCTTTATTATGAACTATTATTAATCTCTAATTTAATAGCAAACCTTATCAGAGGTGAGAGTGGAAGGGAACGGTATCTGTGGTGTCCAGTGCTCTTTGTAGCCTCAGGTACCCGCAAAGGATGAGGAAGGGGCTGCTGGGTTTTACAATGAATGAAAGTAGTTGTTGGGGAGAGAGTTTAATTTAAAATGATTTCTAATGTAACTGTTTGGTTAATAGTTTATTAGCAAATAGGTCATTCTCTTGCAGAACTTTCTTTTTTTGCAAGCAATGCAAGTGTATAAGCCCGCGTGGCAGTGTGGGCTTATTATTGCAGCACTTGGGAGGCTGAGGCAGGACAATTGCTGTGAGTTTCAGAGCATCCTGGGCTGCATAGTGAGTTCAAGGCCATTCTGAGTGACATACCAAGGCCCTGCCTCAAAAAAGAAAAAAAAAAGGTGTATAAAATGTAAAAAACCACGAGCGGGATGTGGTGGCTCACGCCTGTAATCCCAGCACTCCGGAGGCTGAGACAGGAGGATCATTGTGAGTTTGAGACCATCCTGGCTACAAAGTGAGTTCAAGGCCAGCCTGAACAGCATAGTGAGACCCTGTCTCAAAAACACAAGGGCCGGGGATCTAGCCCAGCGCCTACCTGGCAAGCGCGAGGTCATGAGTTCAATCCCCTGTGCTGCAAAAAAAAAAAAAAAGTGAAAAACCAAACCGCCCCCTGCTCTCACTCCCCACCCCATGCCATCCGCCCAGGGTAACGAGTCTTAAATCTGCAGTCTGTCCTGACCTTGGGGAGGTGCAAACCTGACCCTGAGGCTTGTGTTTCTGCATGTTAACTCAGGCAGGGTGGGAGTACGCGTTCCCAGGTGTCGCTCCTCAGCAAACAGGAACAGACTGTGCTGTGATGATGACATTGGCCACTGACGCAGGGAGGACACACTCCCCACGCAGCCGCCCGGAAACGTGCGCTGCACAAGAAAGCAGGGTTCACACCCCTTCCACAGGGAGACTTTGCCCCCAGGAGACACTGACTCAGCCTTGCTCCTCCTGTTGGCCTCTGAGGTTGCTGGCCTCGTGGGCCCAGCCACAGTGGTTTAGTCACAAGTCCCTTGACGCAGGGAGGCTCCAAGTCATCCCTGAGTCAGGGGGTGTGAGCCACTTGACAAAACAAATAAAACCAGAGCTGCGGGGCAGGGGGCGGAGGGGCACGGTGGGTATGGGTCGCGTTCCTGGGATCCAGCTCAAGCTCCGTCTCTGCAACACATTCGCTGACTTTGGGCTCTGCGCCCCTAGAATGCAGTCATCCAAACTTCGGAGCCGGACGCTTTGCCGAGGCTGCACAACCCTGCGTAGGGCCCCTTGCAAACAGTCCCCGTGAACACTCGGCCCGTGCCTCTGTCCCAAACACTGGCAGCAGCCTGGGTGCGTCTAGGCTGCCCGCTGCGGCACAGCCGCGTCCTGTTGCCTGCCCTGTTAAAAAACTCGCAGGAAAGCGAATTTTTAAAGATACGTATTTTACAATCAGCTACCATATAGACCTCTGAGTTTGTATACAGCCAGGACTGTCAGGTGACATAAACACATCAGTCATTTTAACAAAATAATTTAATGAGCAGAACTGTTAGGTGGGTATTAAAGTCTGAAAAAGCAGCAAGATGGCACTGCAGTACCACGAAGGCAGAAACTACGGAGGCAGGTATTACTCCTGGTTGGGCAATGGAGAGGAAAAGGTTGAAATTAGCAATGCTCAGATACTTAGAGAACAAGCAGATGTCCTTGGCACCTCTGCGGGGTCTGCGGGGAAGGAAAACTCGGCACTGAGGTGGGGGGGCGGGGGAGGCCGCTATGTACCTGCACCAACTCCCCAGGAGAAATGCCATCATTGTGTACTGTAAACACCGACAGGTGAAAAATATATAAAGAAAAATACTGAGTTCTCATAGCTGCTGCAAATAAAAATACTTTTGCTCCTTTTTTTCTAATTTTTTTTGTTTTATATTTTTCTTGTATTATTGCATTGGCTTGCCTTTGCAGAACAATAATGAAGAACTTCTTTCTTTTGTTCCAACCAGAAATGGCTTTGTACCATTAAAATTTAATGACCTCATAGCATTAAATAGTGCACCTAATGCCAATGTTTGACTTGAGCTGGATATTTTTATTATGTTACAGAAATATCTTCCTATTCTAATTTTTATTGAGGGGCTCATTTGTTTATTGTAATCAGGAAAGGAGATTGAATGCCTTTTTGTTCCTATTGGTGTAGTATAATTATATAATTTTTCCTCCTTTCACTGACTACTATATTTTATTAATTTGTTTCCAAATATTAAATAACTTGACTTCCTACACTGTTTTGCATTGATATTTTTAATATCTTGCTGATTTCAACTTGTCAATATTTTATACATTTAGAATTGTTGCATCAATATTAAGAAATATAACTTCATTAAAATTACTGTCAACTTATTTCAAATTTTGTATTTTTTTTTTTGACAGGGTCTCATGCAGCTCAGGCTGCCCTTGTGCTCACTTTGTAGGCCAGGCTGGTCTCAAATTTGCAATGATCCTCTTGCCCCAGCCTCCCAAGTGCTGGAATTACAGGAGCACACCACCATACCTGGCCTTTTGTTTTTTGTTTTTATTTTTGCTTTTTTGTTGTCCTTTATTTTAAAAATGAAAGGCTGGGGATGTGGCTTGTTGGTAGAGCTCCTGCCTTACATGCATAATCTGTGATCCCCAGCACCACACGGAAAGAATTAATGAATTATTTAATTAATTAAAAATAAAACAGCTAGACATGGTGGCACATGCCTCTAATCCCAGCATTTGGGAGGCTGAGGCAGGAGGATCGTTGCAAGTTCGAGACCAGCCTGGGCTACAAAGTGAGCTCAAGGCCAGCCTGAACGGCATAGTGAGACCATGTCTCAAAAAAACCCACAAATAAACAAACAATAACAAAATTCCATAAGATTGTTATTATTCCAAGGATCTTCTAGTTTAGTAGCGCTTTCCCCTCCCCCATGTCAAAGGGATCTAGACAATTATCTTTGTGTTCTTATGACTTTGTAATAAAACCATCCCTAGTTCTTCCTTCCCTATTAGCCGTCAGTTTTAGGTGGAGTTCGTTCATCTGCCTCTTCCAGAGACACTGCCATTTGGGCCGGGGATTTAGCTCAGTGGTTTAAGTGCTTGCCTGGTAAGTGCAAGGTTGTGAGTTTGATCCCCGGTACCAAAAACAAAAAACAAAAAAACAGAGACACTGCCATTCTCAGCCTTCTATACTCGCCATAAACCCCAAATCACCAACAGATAGGAAAACAAAAGCCTGCTCTCTAGAGAGTAGCCAAAGCACCAGGAAAGGACCAACATCACAAGACAGAGGGCTTTTGTTCACTGCGATAGCCCAGCCAAACATCACCTAGAAAGGCTGAGTAAGGATCTAGGCCCCCACACTCCCCAGGCTGTGGTAAGACATGCTGGCTCCCCTAACAGAGTGGCATCAGACCAAACAAGGAAATGGAGCTTTCAGTCCACAAGGCAGGAAAGAAGCTTGGACCACACCATCAATAAAGACCCCATAGGAAGCCCAGACTCACACCTCCCAGCAGTCACGAGGCCACCGCGCGCTGCTGTGTGGTGCGAAGGAAGCCTAGAGGAGAGCCGGGACTCTCACCGTCCCATGTTGGGGAGGGGGCCAGGCCCGCTAGTGACACGACACGCGAGTGGGTGGACAGCAGTAGTGACAGGGCCACCAAGGGTCACAGACACAGTGGCACCAGCAGATGCCTGTGGGGAGCTTGAATTCCCAGTGCCAACAAGAAGCAAATTCATCTTACTCTCTCCCTTCTGGAGAGAATAGTCTCTCTTATTCCATCTCTTCCCCACTTGACTTCACTGAGGTCAAGTGTGGAAACCAGACCACCAGAGCGGTGTCAGAGAATTACTCCAATAGAACATTGAAGCAAAATCCAGAATCTCACATACAATGCACAAAATGTTCGCATTTCTATTGAAATTCATTCATTGTACCAAAACCAAGGAGAACTCAACTGGATAAGTAAAGACAATAAACTGAGATGACGCAGCTGTTAGGATTACACCACACAGACTATGGCAGTCATCTGAGAAATGCTTCAGCAAGCAGTTGCAAATGCTCTTAAAACAAGTGAGGAAGTAGAAACTTTGAGTAAGGAAAGAAAATATAAAGAACCAAGTGGAAAGCGTAGAACGGTATTCAAAATTTTAAAATTCATTTGGTTGGGTTCAAGCAACTAGGGAAGAATCAGGCAAAGTAACTTAAAAATGCAGCAATAGAAATCACTCACTTTGAATGACACAAAGAGAGAACATATATAAAATGGACATAACTCAGAAATAATAGACTATAGCAAAAAATTGAATTTTCATGTCATTGGGGTCCCAGAAGGAAAAAAGTTGAATTAGAAAAGTATTCAAGAATAAGAATGAGCTCCGGGTGTGGTGGCACACACCTGTAAACCCAGCACTCGAGAGGCCGAGGCAGGAGGATTGTTTCAAGTTCAAGACCAACCTGGGCTACAAAGTGAGCACATGGCCAGCTTGAACTGCATAGAGAGACCTTGTCTCAAAAAGACAAAAAAAAAAAGATAAAAATTTATGACTCTGTCAAAAAACACATGAACTTAAAAACCAAACAAGTCAAGTGAAACTCAAACAGGCTAACCCCAAGAAATTCCCACCATGGCCCGGCATGGTGGTATACACCTGTAACCCCAATCTCAAAATGAAGAACAGAAAAGCTGGAGGTCGTTTGGAGATGTAGTTAGTTCAGTGTGAAGGCCCTGCCAAGATTCAGTCTGCAGTACCAAAAAAGAAAGAAAGAAAGAAAGAAAGATCCAACTCCATGCTGTTTTGAAACTTAGTTCAAATATAATAGTATTAACAGTTTGAAAGTAAAAGGATGGCAAAAGACATAACATGCAAACATCAATCAAAAGAAAGCAGGGGTGGTTACACTAACATGCTATAAAATACACTTCCCAAAGAACAAAACTACCAGATATAGAGAAAGACACAGCTGACAAAAGACGCACTGCATCAGGAAGATATAGTAAGTCTAAACATGCATGCAGCAAACAACAGAGCTCCAAAATGTGTGCACCAAAAGCTGATAGAACTGAAAGAAGACATAAATAAATCCACAGCGACAGTTTGAGACTTCAACACTCTTTTATCAGCAATTGATAGAAAAACTAAACAGAAAATCAGCAAGCAAATAAAGGAACTCAGGTACAACAACAACCATGATATAGTAATCAACATCTATACAACAACCCACTCAACAGAGCAGAATACACTTTATTACCAAATGTTACAAAACCAAAATAAGCCATATTCTGGGCCATAAAAGAAAGCTCAACATATTGAAAAGAACTGAAATTATACAGTGTGTTCTCTGACCACAACAAGGTCAAACAAGAAATCAATAGCAGAAAAATAACTGAAAAATTCTTACACACTTGCAAATTAAATTACATACAGTACTTCTTGCGGCACTGAGGATTGAACTCACGACCTTACGCTTGCCAGGCAGGTGCTTAGACCGCTGAGCTAGATCCCCAGCCCTGTTTTTGAGACAGGGTCTCACTATGCCGTTCAGGCTGGCCTTGAGCTCACTTTGTAGCCCAGGCTGGCCTCAAACTCACAACGATCCGCCTGTCTCAGCCTCCCGAGTGCTGGGATTATAGGTGTGAGCCACCACGCCCGGCTTACATATAGTACTTCTAAATCCATGGCACTTGATGACATCTCAAGTGACATTTTAAAAGTACACTGAAAAGAATGAAAATGAAAGCAAAAGATGACAAAATCTAAGGAATACAAGTAAAGCAGTGCTGAGAAGGAAATTTGTAACACAAAGTGTTTATTACATTAGAAAAGAACAAAAGTATCCAATCAACTCTTAGCTCCTGCCTCAGGAAACTAGAAAAATAAGACCAGGAAGGAAATGAAAATGTTGGGAGCAATGATCATTGAAATTAAAGATGTAAAAATCATTAAGAAAAATAATTTAAACAAAAATCCGGCTCTTACTGGAGAATATAGCTTGTGGGCAAAGTGTGTATGTTTTGCATGCTCAAGGTCCTGGGTTAGATTCCCCATGCCACAAAGAAAGGAGAAAGGATGTGGGGGGTAGTTGGTTCTTTGAAAAGATCAGTAAAATTGACAAACTTTTATCTAAACTGAAATTTAAAAAAAGAGAGAGAAAATACAAATTACTAAGTGCAATATTACTTTAGACCCTTTAGATATCAAAAAGTATTGTGTGATCAACTCTACATACACCAGTTTAACAACTCAGATGAAGTGGATCAAGTACTTAAAAAGCACAAACTATCACATTCCCTTAATGTGGAATAGGCCATTTAAATAGCCTTACAACTCTTAAGAAAATTGAGTTTGTAACTAAAAGTCCCAAGAAAGAAATACCCAGGCCTAAATAATGTTACTGGAGAATTCTACCAAATGTTTACAGAAGAACTAACACCAGACTAATACACAAAAAGAACCCTGCAGTTCAATATCTCTTACTTATATACCTGCAAATCCTTAACAAAATATTAGCAAATAGAATGCTGCAATAAATAGAAAGAATTACACACTATGAACAGCAGGAGTTATTTCCTGGCTTGTAGAACAGGTTCCATATTGAAAAATCAATTGGTGTGATCCACCTCATTAACAGGCTAAGGAAGATAAATCATACGATACTATCAGTTGGAACAGAAAAAAGGCTTTGAACATATTTAACAACCATTCATATAAAAACTCTGAAAGTAGGAATAGAGGCAATTTTCTCAACTTGACAAATGACACTCACAAAAATTATATTTAATGATGAAAGGCTAAATGCTATCCCCAAGACTAAGAAAGTAAGGATTTCCATTTTCATTAGTTTTATTCAGCAGAGGACTGGAAGTCTCAGACAGAACAACCAAACAAATTCAAAGAATAATAATAAAAGAATACAGATTTTAAAAAGCAACAAATACAAGTACACCTATTTAGAGATATCACAATCATCTACCTAGAAAACCCCAAAGGACCTACAAAGAACATTCCTAGATCTAATAAATAATATCTGTAAGGTTGCAGGAAACAGATCAACAGGCAAAAATAAATTATATTTTTATATTCTAGTAATGAATATGTAGAAACTGAAATTAAAAATACCATATCACATATAATTTCTCAAAACTTAGATTCTTAACTCTATGTCTAGCAAAACATGTCAGAAGAAAACTGCAAAACTCTACTGAAAGAATTTAAAGATTTAATAAATGGAGGGATATACAATGTTCATGGATGGGAAGATTTGACATTGTAAAGATGTCAATTCTCCCCAGAATTTATATTAAGTTTAATGCCATTCATGCAAAAGTTCTAGCAAGACTTTTTTGGAGATACAATCAAGATTATTCTGAAATTTATGTAGAAAGACAAAAGAACTAGAATAGCTAAAGCAATTTTTGAAAAGAATAAAGTTAGATTCTATCACTAATAATCAAGGCTGTGTAGGGTTAGTACAGAGATAGATGAATAGATCACAGGAACAAAACAGAGAACCTGGAAAATAGATCCACATGCAAGCAGTCATTCAACTGCAAAAGTCATTCATTTGTCTTTTGGACAAATAGTGCTAGAGCAATAGGACATACATAGGCTAAATAGATACACTTTGACCTAAATTTACACTTTACTAACTCAAAACTAACTTAAAATGAATAGTAGATTTAAGTATAAAGTGCATAAGTATAAAACTCTTAGAAGACAATTTTCACAACCTAGACCTTAGTGAAGACTGCTTACATGAAGACGAAATTACAACCATAATAGAAAAAAATCAATAAACCCGGCTTCATGAAAATTTAGAACTTCTGTTCTGTGAAAGAGACACGAGGAAAAGATGCTGGGCATGGTGGCACACACCTGTAATCCCAGCAACTTGGAAAGTTGAGGCAAGAAGATTGTAAGTTCAAAACCATCCTGGACAACTTAGTGAGACTCTACAGAGATCAGGATCCTAGTTGAGTCCTTGCAACACAAGGCCCTGGGTTCAATTTCCAGTCCTAACAACAAAATAAAGACAACGTACAGATGTGGAGAAAATACTTACAAACCATGCATGTGACAAAGGACTCATATCTAGACTAGTAGACACATTTAAAGAACAGTATGACCCCTTCTGGGTATCTTCCCAAAAGAATTAAAAACATCATACCACGGTGATATATGTGCACCCATGTTTATAGCAGCACAGTTCATAATAGCTAGATCTTGGAATCAACCTAAATGCCCATTGACTGAGGAATGGATTTTAAAAATTCAGTATTTTTAATACAATGGAGTACTAGTCAACCATAAAGAATGATAAACTGGACACTTTTATAGTTAAATGGATGCACCTGGAGAACATACTCATTAGTGAAATAAAGAAGACACACTTGTGTAAACATCATATTGTTTCATTAGTGTGACAAGCTGAAAGCAAAAACATGTATATGTGTATATATATAATAGTTAAGATAGTTATACTACTGATTTCTCTGAGTTTGTTGAAGAGAAAGATTTGTGCTGGTTTGTTCAGACAATTGAAGGCAGATGTCTTGTGTCCTGGGTAACGATTTGGGGATGACAGTGCACAATGTATGTACCATTGTTACCCCCTGGTACATGTGTTTTGAAATTTTGTTATAGAGTTTTGTTTTGTTTTGTTTTGTTTTGTTCTCATAGGTCTTCACAAGAACCCCTGAAGGAGTTAAGAAGCCTGTCTGCTGGTAGCAAAAGAGAAAGAAAATGTAGTCACCAGGCACACTTAAACTGTTTTTTCTAAACTTTCAAGGGAGGTAAATTATACTTCTGGCAGCAAAGAATCTCTCTGAGCTCAATAAATATATCCAAGTAAGTAAAATTTCTCACTAAAAGAAAAGAGAAACTTTACAAGTCAGTATGGTTACAATTACTGACAAAAGAATCAAAATGTAAACAACCTACTTCGCTCCTTGACTACAATACTACCACACAGTTTTCCCTTGCAGAGGTTAAGTAGTATCATTCCTCTGGTAAGCTCTTACTACCTATCTATAACCTATACTATAACCTATAACCTATACTACCTATCTATAACCTATCCTACCTATCTATAACTATCTTACTACCTATCTATAACCAAATCAGCCACCCAAAGTACCATGTCTATGATCTTCTCTAGGACAACTGAAAAAATAACCAGTACAGAACTTTCTTTGTAATGATTTCATTGTAAAAAGATTTTAAGTATATTAGCTTCCTTAAAAATAGCAAAACTAATAAATACACAACTCATCGGGATGCACAATTAACAATTTCTACTTGTTCATTGAGTAAGCATTTATTAATTTAAGGGGCAGTGGCTACCCTACCATTTTCTAGACAAAAAATTAGGTGTCAGTATTTTTTCTAGTTTATGAATATGTTTTCAAATTTGTAGATATTCAAAGTATATCCTCATTACTTGTTCATTTAATAAGATATTTGCGGCTGAATCCTAGTGACAGAGATACTGCAGCCAGTTACCTGAAACACCTCTGGTTACTAACAGTATACATTCCTACCTTTTGAGGCCTGGGAGAACTCAAAATAGAAACTCAGACTGGAGGAAGCAGTGGAGCTTTTATTTTCCTTTGTAGAGATTCAACCTAGGACCTTTGCACTGAGCTATATCCTACATCCCCAGCCTTTGTTGTGTTTTTGTTTTTGTTTTCGTTTTTGACAGTCTCACTATGTAGTTCAGGCTGGCCATGAACTCCCTATGATCCCCCTGCCTCAGTCTCCTGAGTGCTGGGATTACAGGTATGTGCCAAAACATCCCAGTCTTTTTTTATGTTGGGGCAGGGTCTCACTAAATTGCTAAATTGCCCATACTGGACTCAAATTTGCAATCCTCCCACCTCAGCCTCCCACTCTGCTGGGATTAGAGGTGTGCTCTGCCATGCCCAGTTGAAAGTGAACTCTAGCTAAAACTTCTCATCAAGTTCCGTTGTTCTTGAAAATTTTTTTCTAAAGCTGTAAGCGTTTAATTTTTATTAACTTTTTTTCACTTAAAGTCTTATTTTTCTCAACCTTTTTTTCTCTTTTTTTGCGGCTCTGGGGATTGAACTCACAACCTCGCGCTTGCCAGGCAGGTGCTTATGCCACTGAGCTAAATCCCCAGCCCTTAAAACCTTTTATTTTTAATTAACTCATTACACAGCAGCTGTAATATATCCACTAATCTCTGAAGCTGGTGGAGTTCACAGAGTGAACTCTGGCTGACGAAACAAAGTTCTTCTGAGGCTGCCTCCTGATACAGGTCTGTCTGCCACATGCTCAGTGCTCATGTGTATGTTGTCCCTTAGGGTACCTGAGACCCTGGAAACACCTTGCTGACCATGTCTGCCTCACTGTGGCATAAGGTGCACAAATGAAGAGATTATTTCCCTCTTGCTCCCTGCAGATGTTAGTTTTTTTCCCTTCTTCTTCCTCTTTTTTTGTTTCTATTTATCTTTGAATAAAATGGGTTTGAAAGAAAGAAAGAAAGAAAGAAAGAAAGAAAGAAAGAAAGAAAGAAAGAAAGAAAGAGACAGGGAAAGAGAGAAAGAAAGAAAGAAAGAAAGAAAGAAAGAAAGAAAGAAAGAAAGAAAGAAAAAGAAAGAAAGGAGAGGACCTCAAATGGTTTCCTCAGAAATTGTCTCTGGCCCTCTCACAAGTGTGGACTTCAAGTGACTTTCAGGGCTCTGGCTGGTGTTACCATAATCATGTCACCACTGTCCTCATCCCTGGGTTGACCCACTGATCCCTCAGGACAAGCAAGAGGCACAGGAGCTGACAGGCCTTTCTGGGGCATAGGTGTGGTCAGAGTCACCAGCAGCCTCCCCAGCCTGTGCCCTCAGTGTGCTGTGCCAGAACCCCCTCCACACCCTGCAGGGTGAGAGTCCTTGGGCTCCACCCCCACAAGGGCCCCACTGGCCAGCTGGGTAGACAGGGCCTGAGTCAGGGCTGAGATTCATAGAGTTTCAGGGTCTCAAACACATAGCATCTCTGGAAAGTTTGAATCATAAGGGACCAAAATGAACTCCCTTCCACTGCACAAAGTAACTCATAAACCTAGCGAGAAATGGAAATATATGAAATGTCTTTAATGCTAGAAGGGTGTTGTTTTCAACTTTGGGACACAAACATGTATTCTGTATGAGTTGTAATTTTTTCCTGGATCTCGGGGCCCCGTATACTGTGAGAACTCCAGATCCATGTGGTCACATGCTGAGACCTGAGGTGAAGAGACATCAGAACTGTGAGTCAAGTGTAGGTCCTCTTGCTACTACCCTAGGAGTCCAAAGTCCACTCTGACCTGCTCCAGTGAAACTCTACCGCAAAGCTGTTGTCTTTTGCAATCTGCCCCCTCAATATGACTCCAATTGGGCTAAGTGGAGTTCACGGCTTTCAGTACTTGCTATGTCGAAGGATGGAGACCTCTTCTCCAAATTTTAGATCAAAACTCCATAAGGTGCAGGAAACATAGCAGTCACCCAAATGATTATATATAGAATTACTGTATGACCCAGCAACTCCACTTCTGGGAATATAGCCAAAAGAATCGAAAGCAGGAACTAGAACCAGTCTTTATACACCCACGTTCATAGCAGCAGTATTTCCACCAGTCAAAAGATGCTAACAACCCATGTGTCTTTCTTTCCACAGATGGATGGATAAACAAATGTGGTCTACACACATGTGGAATATCATTCGACTCAAAAAGGAAGGACGTTCTGACATGTACTACAACATGGATGAACGGTGAAGACATGTGCTAAGTGAAATACAAAGGTTGATCAAAGCATAAGATGAATGTTTACATTTTTAAAACATTTATTACTGTAAAAGACACACTGCCATTAATCTCCCTCAAAGTACTTCCCCCTTGCTCCAAACACATGTACCCCACTGCTCTGAAGCAGTTCTAGAAGTCCTTTCTCATGAGTACCTGTATAAGGTATGATCAAAAATACGGTAAATGCTGCTGCCGAGTGCCATCCAACAGAAAGACAAGCACAAAGAGACGTGACGGTGCACGTCCTCATCTGCCTTATTCACAGACCTGAGATCACATGACTTCTGGTTTTCCCCCAAAGTCAGAATCGCCATAAAAGGGAAATGTTTTGATTTGGTTCAGGACAC
>RJWT010024052.1:0-16601 GCA_004365215.1 Cuniculus paca | reverse complement strand
TTGGGCCAAAATACTGGTTGGTCTCACTGGTAAGTTTTGCAAAAGAATAATTGATTTAACATTACTGAGAATCATGCTTCATCTCTAGGTGTTTTCACTGGTAGGTTTCTGCTCTCTGAAAGTGTTTTAGTCTCATATATCATCTTGTTGGACTTCCCTAATACACTCAAATTAATGCGCAAATGTCACCACACCAGAAGCATTTCCTTAAGCACCTATCTGAAATGTCATATCCACCACTTCCAAAATCATTTATTATCTCTTTATTCTGCGTTATTTTTCATCTCATGCTCAATATTACTTAAGGTGTTATGATTGTTTACTTGTTTATTATCTATTTCCACTTCTCAAAATCTAAGATAAATGGGGTAGAAATATTGCTTGTTTTGTTAAACACTGTGTTTATCTCCAGTGCCTTACATTGTGATTGACACATAGTAAGTGATCAATAAATATATGTTCAATGAATAGATAAAATAAGATCAAATATAAGACTTTCAGTATAAAGACACAGCTGATCTCTGGAAATTTGTTCCAAATTACATGCGCATAAACAATGTATGATAGTATCCATTTTACCACAGAATAGTTCACTTTAAATATTAATTTGAAAATAACAGAGTAAGAAGAAAAATGTGTATCCCCCACAAATGTAGCTTTAGTTTTATTTCGTTTTATTTCTTCTTTGAATTTGGTGTTCCTCTTCTTTTTCCCTGTATTAGTACAGTGATGTTCCTTTATAATACTGTGCAAGAAGTTATACATATTATGTTGAAAGTTGTCACTATGTTGTAGACATTTTCCTTAATTTCATATTTTCAAAGTTTCCTTGTGTTTTGTGATAGCATAGATTTTTAAAATACGTGAAGTAAAATATTTGTGATTTTTTTGCTTGTCATTTATTTCTCTGTTATAATTTTTCAGAATGCCATTTCTCGTTTTTACTTTCCCTTTAAAATGATGCTATTGTATTTTATATTCTTGCTTTTATTTCAAGCCATTACTTTCTTTTCCTCCTGCTTTTGGCTTTTTAATGGATAATATATTTACTTATTATTTCTCTTTTGATGATGTTCTTATTCCATTTTCTCTGTAATATTTTTATATAGGCCCTCTTTTTATATTTATTTTCTATTTACTCAACTCTCTAGGTTAGCCCTGATCTATCCAATGTCATGTTTAAACCTGATAACACTTCTTGCTTTTTTCTTACTGCTCACTTCTTGTTTGTTAAATCTCATTGATGCTGGTGAGATATTCTCATGGTCCTCCCATTAGGTGACAATTTGGTATGTAGAATTCACAGTGAGAGACTGAGAAACATCTATGCCTAACTTTGCTCACTAATGTAAAGGGGTCTCCTGTGTCAACGCCATGTTTTACCAACATGGAAAGCTACAGGTCCCAGTCAGTGCCTCTCTCTGCTATTATCCTGTCTCTGCTACCTTATACATTGCTTTAGTTAATTAGGTGATATGCAATGTATCACATGCCTTTTCTCTCCCTCCTTTCCTGTCTTCAGATATTAGTACCAAAAGAGGAAGACACGGTGATATGAAGAGACTTCTTTATATATTCTAAGAACCAGCACCTTCTGCCGATTTCCAAAATAATTGTGGCAATTCAGATTTTCAGTAGAACAAATCCATAGATCTGAATGGAGCTTATTGACAAACGTTAAAATATTTTACAAGATTTTAAATGGATGGGATTATTCTTTATCAGAGTAAATCACCTGTAATTTTTCTTGGTCCAACATTATTAGCTTTAAAAGAGCATTAAGGAAATTACCTATATTAATTTTTAAGATTGTTGATAGGTGTATTGTTCTGGCACATATTTTAACAAGAAAATGTCTGAGACTAACTTGATTATGGACTGCTAAACACATGATATGGAAAAATAGATTTTTTGTTTTCCAGTAGTACTGGGGATTATGTATGCTAAGCAAGCTCTTTACCACAGAGCTATAACCCTAGCCACTAGAAGTTTTATGGTAATATTTTTTAAGCCTTTTATTTTAATTATTCTCTTCTTTCATACAAAAGTAACTCTCTTCCAAACCATTTTATATATATATATATATATATATATATATATATATATCCCTAATCATCTGTCGTGGTTTGGAAGAAAGTAATTCACAAAGTAATTCATATAGAAAAAAATCAATGTGACATAAATGGCTATTATTTTATTATTATTTTGTAATGCTTACAAATTTAGTCTTTATAACTTTGAATATACACATTGTATTCTATCACTTTGAATCTTTTAATTGAAACAAGTATTTCCATATTTAGTCTAACTTGTTAGCGTCTCAATATAAATGATGGGGTTTTGGTGTAAACTTTTGTGAGGTATTGCAATTTTTTCAAATTACAAGAATTTAGCAAAAAATGATCTGTAATGTTAGATTAAGTAACCACAACATCTGTAATAGCAAACCTTTTCTTCGTAAAATAAAAATGGAAATGAAGGTGAGTTGGGTTGGCAAACTTTTCAACAGCATCCTGGTAGTGATTTCAATGTAATACAGCCAGACTTTTATAAAGGGGATTATTTTCATAACCCATGTGTAATTTGAAAATGTCTGTATCCATAAAAAACTTGGTAAATTGACCATAAGAAATTATATTTCAGGCTGGGAAATCAAGACCCTTTTGAGTACTGGTATATGCTTTATGTTTAATGTAGGTCATTAGTGACCTTTTTGCACTTATCACAAAGTCCTTTGTTTTGTGACTACAGTTACTCTGTCAAAATAGAGACCGAATCCTTGAGGTATATGATTTAGATTTCTCAAGGATGAGGCCTGGTAGCTTTATTGATGCTTAGTTTTTAGTCTTCGATGAAAGAAACGAGAAGATAAACTATGTTCTTCATAACAGTAAAACTGGAACATGGAATTACAGGGTGGCTTTGCATCACAGAAATTTCTTAAGACTTACTTTCCTTTCAAAAGTGTTATAATTATTTTTCTGCACATCTATTCATTAAAGGGATCAAAGTGTTTTTGCAGTGATGCCTGTTTTCAATGCCATGATCAAATCACTAAAAGATACTTATTTAGAGGCAATATCAACCTGTTTTCCCAAACCTTTCCAACCTCCCTATTTTATGTTGGAGAAAGTAGGTAGCCCTAACTTCTTCCCTAACCCCTACCCCTGCTTAACTTTTACACCTAGTATTATCTTATCTTCTGCTGCAGTTTTCAAAATGGACTCTATCCCTCAGGTGGTAGCAGTTGGTCACTATTTTCTGCCAGCTGTCTTGTTCATATTGGCTATTTTAGTTTGCCGATTTTATTTATGTCAGCAAATGCCCATTTTGAGGACTGTTTATTTGGCCAAATGAAGGCTCATGAAATGGAAATACTAAGTTCAGTATCTATGTGAAGTTTTGTAGTTCCTGAATAGTGCTGAGTCAGATTTCTTGGATACCATGTGCATCACTGCGTACAGAAGATGAGAGATTGTCAGTGGTGAATCCATCTCCGAGTGACAGTCGCTTAGGTGTGGGGAAATTGTCTAACCTGATTACTATCTGCTCCTTAAATGGGCTGTTATTCAAAAGCATGCCTTTGATTGAAATATAATTACCTGATATTTCTTTGTCATTGATTTGTTGATAATGATGTTACCCATCATATTTAAAGTCATTGGGAGAACATGTAAACTTAATGTATAAAATTGAACAAACCTTCAGTTTTAAAAGGTTACTTTGCTTTAGTGTTTCACTTATTTTCTGTTATGTCGAACAATCATTATTGAGATATATTAAATAGAAGACACATTTTTATAAGCTACAGCACAAAAGGAAATTCCAATTAAATTATCTATGAAAATAAATCATGATATTAAGATAGCGTGTAATCTTAGAAGAGTTTAATACAGTTATGCATAACCTCGAAAACCATTTTGATTTCCTTAGGCCCAGAGAACTTTGTTTAGTTCAGCTTTGCAAAAAACTATAAAAAATCAGGGCTGGGGATTTAGCTCAGCAGCCTAAGCGCCTGCCTGGCAAGCACGAGGTTGTGAGTTCGATCCCTGGTGCCACAAAAAAAAAAAAAAAAAAAAAAAAACTATAAAAATCAGCAGTCTTCAAAAAACTAAAATAAAACCTTAAAACCCAAATTATAGAAGTAGTGTATATGTATATATAATGTGATATATAAATTAATTTGTCATTTCTACATTTCCAGGTTGATATTCAATATAAAATAAGTGCTTTACTGCTTTTGTTCTAAGTTTTGATCCAACACCAAAAATACTGCATTGGATTTCTTCACAGAAAGAAAGTCATTGAATTAAATAGTAACTACTGCAAAAAGACACTTGGAGTTTATCTGTGGTCTATTTCCAATCTTTAAGCACATTTTCTATTAAAAACATTTCTAAAGTTCAGTGTCTGCTTGGTTTGGGTTATCTAAGCTGTAATAAGTAGCCTTGGGACCCTGGAGGCACACCCCACACACTTATGCTGTGTGACCTCGGGTCACAAGTAATGGCTGCAAGCTAATTGATTGAGAAAGGCTTGTCTGGCGGGGCCTCTTTGAGTCCTCCCTGTACATTCCTAAGTTCTGTGAAAGAGGCACTAGCAGCTCAGTCCAGCAAGGAAGGAAAAAAGAGAGGAAGTTTCTGCCTTCTGATTACACCCTGAATTCCCTTGTAGTGAGCTTGCTTCTCTCCACCCACTTCTGACCAAGAACTCCTTAACTTGAGGGGTGAACAACTTAATTCTTGATCCTCCAGAGTTACCTGCAAAGTGATTCGAGTGTTCATTGAGCCGAAAGAACAAATCACCTACTTGAGGCGGTGGAAAGCGTATGGAAGTTATATTAGAACTTCAGCAAAGTGCACAGCTGCATAATACAGAAGCCGGCACTCAGATTGACAGGCAAATAAGCCGGCTTGTGGAAGGGGCCTCTGGGTAGCAGCTCTGGGCTCTTGGGTTTTGGACACCTCTAGGCAAAACTGAAAAGGAACAGGGGCAGCAAATAGCACACTTTTACTCTACACAACTGTCGCTTTCGCATGGTGAGTGCAGATTTAAGATATTGTTTAATTTCTGTGTTGTAAAGCAAGTTAAGAAATTTGTTGTGCTCGGAGGGAAGTTGTAAAGTAAGAGCACTTCTTAGATGACATGGCTTTGTTTCTGCTTAAATTCATATTAAACTGGGTAATCCGAACATGAAAATGCAGTGTTTGTATTGTCCTGTGCCTCCTGCTTTCTTAACATTGTCCTTGTTTAAGTCATACTTCTCTTCAGCCTGAATCAATATTGTTTTAGGCAAATCATGTGTGCGATCGATGAGGAAGAAACAATGGTGTGACAGAATATACGTAAACATTTAATTTAGCCTGACTTTGTGTCACTTCACAGCTTCATGTTTTGCCGCCTTGTCGCAGGAATATATAGCAGGCTGCTTGAAAAGAGCTTTGTGTGAGGATTCCTGGCCAGTTGAAGGGTCAGGGCCTGTGCGTTACCTGACTGCCAGCAAGACTTACTGTGTACTCTTATTTTTAAGCCAAAATAGAAAAAAAAGTTCATCTTTACATATTAAAAAAGTAAGTGTGCTTTGACTCTGGCAGTTCCCTTCTTAGAGTTTATGTGTGCTATTCATGGCAAAGGATTGTTTTAACTTCTTTGAGCAGCAGCACGCAAACTTCTTTTGTTTCATTTTGTCTTGTGTGCTCACATTTCATTGTAGAAACTTTGCACACATTTTTTTAAAATCATATTGAAATAATAGTAAGCAATTTTCATTTCAGTGCAAATATTTGGAAGTTAGTAGGCTTATGTTTTCTGGAGAAAATCCTAGAGTGTAAATTGTGCTCAATTTCTCATATAATCATACTTACAGTCTTATTTTAAATTTGCTTGTTGTTAAATAATGTCTGTGAGTATTCATAGAAATGTTAGTGGAAGAACGTTTTTCATATTCTAAACCCACACATTCATTATTGAAATTTAAATAAGTGCCAAAATATTATTACTGTTGTTGACTTTGTTTCAAAAGTAGTTTTATTAACAAGGTGGTGGCATTGAATGTTACTGAATGAGATGAAGTGAAAAATGTTTTTTTCACACTCTTTATTTCATAAAATATAGAGGTCCATTTTGTTACTGTGTGCTTTACATTCATTTAAACTTTTAAAAGTGCAGCTGTGTAGTACAAATTTTGCACACTCATTTTAAAAAGTAAAACTTACTTAAGATTGCCCCTTATATTTGTACCTTCTATTTGCTAAAGTAAATTAATAAACTAAAAAATATATTGGAGAAATCTTGAAACTATATTAGCTACAATAAAAGGAGGGAAGTGTTTAAGGAAGAATAAATGTATTTCAATGATAAAGTAATTTTAAAGTATTACTTAGCTCTTCTTTTGCAAAAATTTATGAAAACTTTTCAACTATTGATTGAACTAGTCTTGAGTTTCCTACAGAAAACTATGTATAAAGAAGACACTTATTTTAGAACTAGTTTTATTATTTGATAAGTTTCCTTCAACAATTGCAAAATGTGACTGCAAATCCTTTTGTAACAGACCAAGTTCATTATGTTCTCATCACCTGTTACAGTCATTCTTTCTTGTCCCAAATCAAAGTTTCTAGCTATTTATTAGTACTGTTAGAATGTGAAAAATTGTCTTTATTTTTAAGCAAGAAAATGTTGAGGTTTTCATTTGTGTGCAGTTTGAGCTTTTAAAAATTATGTTCTTATTGAAATCTTTCAAAATGTTTTTTATAAGGTTTTTTGTTCCAATTTTAACGTGATAGTCAAGAAATGATGGGCAGTTCTTTTGGTCTTTCCTTTAATACATCTCAGTAAATAAAGTTAAGCTATAACTGAGGCTTTATAAGAGGCTCTGCCGAGAGATCTGCCTTTTAGAAATCAAGATTAAAAAAAGAAAAGAAAAACAGAAAAATATTTACCCTTTACCTATTCCACTATACCAATTTATTCACCAGACACTAAAAAAAACTTCATTATTTTTCTTGGTTAAAAAGTCTAACCACAACTCAGGAAGTTACTGGCTGTGGGGAGGAGCCGTAAAAGAATGGTGTTCCCCCAATAGAGGTATTTAAATTGTGACAAACAAAATCTGGAACAATCTACTGCTTAGTTTTCCTAACATTTAAACTTCAACTACTATCTTCTATCTTTGTTGTTCATATTTACTTATTGAGTGATTTTTTTAAGATGAAGATTTCTTTTAAAAACTGAATTCAAACACAGCATGATTTCAATGCCACGATTTTGAGAAAGTATTCTGGTATATAAGGTAACACTCTGCATACAGGTATTCAATTAATAAGAAAGTGTATATATGTTCACAAACTGACATATAGTGATGTCTCTTATTTATATTTAAATCCTATGAACAGTTTTCACATGCAAACATGAACACATCTTGTATTTATGCTTCTAAAATCTTGAAGCAACATATTTCCCTTTTAGTCTAGTAATTATTTTTAAAGAAATGTATAGCTTAACACTAAAAGAAAAGGATTTTCTGATGAGTTTTAAATGCAACAAGTAGAAAAATGCTTCACTAATACTGTGAACTATAATACTAAACACTTGTACAGACTATGTCATGAATGGGAAGTCATTGATTTTCATATGTATTTGATCATATATTAGTGATTGATTGTCCCTTTGCTGTATACTAGATTGAGGTGTGTGTGTGTGTGTCCACACAGAAGGCGATGGTAGCCATGACATATGCTAGATATATACTTTGGTTTACTTCTACTCATGGTCACTAAATGTTATTTCTATACCCATGTAGTTGTTGATATCTGTTACAGTAAGCAACCTACTATGTTAGGGATGAATATTACATCACCTGTATTCTTGTTTTAGTTGTGGGATCAATTTATTTTAAAGATAATTACATCACAATACTGTATAGGACAGAATCGATGGGATTACATTTTGTTTTCCCAAATTATGTGCCTTCATAAGATTTCCTCAGACAGTGACAGTGTTTTTTTATTCATCCTGCAGAGGAGGAAACCATAGAGGCTGGTCATCTTTCCAGATAGTTTGATCTTAGGACTCAGATTGTTCTTAGAGGTCTTAGGAATTTTCTTTTCTAATAGTCTTAACTTTAGCACTAATCTTTTTCTGAAACTCACTAGCAGATATATGTTAAAGTTTTATAATAAAGCACACATACATCCTAAATTCTCTTTCACATTGTCTGCATTGTATTTTCAGTGAGTTACTCAGAAATGTCTTCCAATATACTAATTCTTTTTTTGACTATTTTCATTTCAGAATATATTGACTTTTTTTTTGTTTTTGAGAATTCTAATTCACTCTTTTTCCTCATAGCCACATTTATTATTTCATTTCTGCATAATTTATTGCCCATGGTATAGATGCTATTTCTCTTTTTGTATATCTGAGAATCCTAACATGATTATTTTGAAGGCATTCTGAAATTGCTATGTTATTTTCATGTCATCTTAGGTAACTTCTTTACTTTTTACGAATTATTTTGTTGAGGCCTTTTACTTTTTCCTCTATGTCTTGGAATTTTGGCTTTCTAAATCAACCTGTGTGAGAGGGTATTTTAAAATTCATTCTAGCCCTCATACCCTGTCTTGTTTTGGAGTTGGCCCTACACCTTCTCTGCCCTCAATCCAGAACCTTTGATAACGAGCATATCATAAATTTTGTTGATAAGTCAAAAAGTAGCTTGGTTTAGATTCTGACTCAGACTATGGCTTCTTGTGCTGGCGTCCTTAAGAAAGCCACTCTGTGTCAGTCGTGATGGGATGAGGCAGTAGTCACTTATTCTGCTTCCTTTTGTCTTACCCTCAGCAAACCTGGGACTGGTTATACTCCCTGTGGGACAAGTGTAGCTACTTAATTACCCTGAAGACGTGAGGAATTGCTTGATTCTCATTCGAGAGATCAGTGGTGCCCTGGCTCATGTAGCTTTTATATTCTATCTATAGTCTGTTTCTCTTGTTTCTGAGTTTAACTCTTTCTTTTTTACATTATGTCCTTGTAAATCTATTATTACAATATATTGGAAGGAAAAGCTAGGGGCTCAAACCATATTCTTGCAATGCTATATTGTAGAGACCTGGGAACTAGAAAGCCTGGTTTCAAGTTCAGATCTACTCATCAACTGGGTCACCCTGTTTAGGTCTTTTATCCCTTCAAAGTCTCCATTTCTTCCTTTGTAGTGTATTGATATTAAATACCTATCTCATGTGACTATTGTAATCATTAAAGGGGGGTTATGTGTGTAAAGTATTTAGCATTGTGTTTAACCACAGTTAGGTGTGTACATTCAAAAGATGGAGGGAAAGCAACTAAAGTCAAGACAAAACTATATGCTATCACTTATGTAACAAATAAATGATTATTGGAGTATCAAATAGACTTCTCTCTTGTATTATATATAGATGCAATGTTGCAATTTTGGTATCTTAAAAAGTTTCTGAAGATGAATATCAGATGCACTAGTTTGCATGTAACAGGTGGGTCAGCGTTCTGTGTGTACTACCTGTGTACTTTAGTAAGTGTAAGTGAAAATAATGTATAGAATCTTGGTAAAAGTGGGAGAAATCTTTCATATGACCCTATGGGCATAGTTATTTTAATTCCATGTAGTTCAAAATAAGTAGAAAAGATAGGCATCTTCAAAATGCTTTTTTTGATTAATAATAATGCATATCATATAGTGATGGATTTCTGTAACAGTTAAAAAAGTGAATAATGGTGTCTTTTGTGTTTCAGATGGTCTTGTTTTGTAGCTTTGTAGCTCATTTGTAATAGTAAAGCCTTTAAAAAAATTTGTGTTTTGATCATCCAGAATTAAAATTGACAGTATAAACAGAGTGGTTGACTGGGAAATGAGATTCTGAAAATAAAGCAAGCTTTACAAAGAATAAAGATGAGAATGAAGATCAAGATAAAGATGAAGCCGATGTAGCAACTTAGAAATAGTCTTAGAATTTGAAAAGAGGCAGATTTCTAAGAAGCTACTGTCAATATGCCTCTGAGTAGAACATTCATGAAATAAATACTTTATTTCCCATAACACTGGTGGGCTTCAGTCCATCAGGGTATTCTCTTTCTTTCATTTCCTTTTGTAGGTGCATCTTCTAAACATTCCTTAAATACTCATGCTCTTTTCTGGGCTGCCATTTCTAACTGTCCTCTCTTTTTTGTTTATGTTTTCTACCATGACTTCTGATACCATTATAAGCCATTTTCTAGTCTTTTATGGGCTCCAGATTTTAAATCATCACATTCACTTAGCTCCAACTTCACATCCAACACGTCCAAATCCAAACCATCATCTTCCTGCTAGAAATCTGTCATATCTCAGTCCATTTCACAGACACAGGATGTGAATTTTCTGTATGTCTCTATCCTCACATATTTAAGCTTTATGAAAGATAGATTCTGTCTTTAACCACTTCTATTTCTAATCATTTCTCTGGTTGCATCCTCACATCCTTTGAGTCATTGTGGTGAACCACTTCAGAGTTGTGTGATTCGAAGACAAAGAAGCTAAGGTGTTTATATAAAACTATCTGCCATTGGTTGAGAGTTACTCCTGTTTCTGTTAACTTTGGAATCCCAGCTCACCTCAGGGCAGGCTTAGCTTATTTTTGGCTACAGAATAATCTTGGGAAGAAAGTGGCAGGTGCTTGCAGTAAAGTCCCTCAATGTGCCTGGAAAATGTGAGTGCTGGTGGTGCATGAGAATACCAAGAGCTCTATACTTGGTGCCAAAAGGCATTTAAGTTGTTTCCAGGTGTTTTCTATTTCCTGCCATGTTTCCAAGCACACCATGGTACATGCCTCCTTGTGGACGTGTACTGGGTTTTTCTTAAGGTTTATTTGCAAGAGTAGAATTTCTGTTTTGTAATATATGTGTGGTCTCCAATTTATTGTTCTCCAAATTGCTCTCTAAAATAGTGAAATTATTCTTCCAGAGTGTTGTACAAAATTCTACTTCCATCGACAGTTACTAGAGTACCTTGTGGCTCACATCCTTTCCAACCCTTAATATTACTCAATATTTTAACTTTTATCTATTGAATAAAGTGATCCATTAATGCTTTTTAAATTTCCATATTTTAATTGCTAATGAACTCAAAAGATTTCTAAAGAATCTCTTCAACTAAATGAGCAAAAGAGACATTCACAATATAGGGAATATAATATCCTACTCATTTTTAATGTGAATACATGTTTATTTATCAAACATTCAAGTATTCTTTTAAACTAATTGCTTCCTTACACCTTTGCCAACTTTTTCTTGGGTCGCTTAACTTTTTCTTATTGGCTTTTTGGCATCTGTTATATAGTCTTGGAGATAACAGTTATGTATATTTTGAATACTTTCTTTCAGGTTGCTCCTGTTTTTAAACTTTGATGTTTTTCTTATAAAGAAGGTATTTAAAATTTTTAATTATTTTAAAGTATACAACATATTAGTAATGTTGAAACCACACAAAGATAGAACTCTATAGAATAAAATTTTTCTTTCTTTCTTTCTTTCTTTCTTTCTTTCTTTCTTTCTTGCTGTCTTGTTTCTCCTCAACTCCCTAACCTTCAAGGAGGCTTATTTTAAAAAGTTGAATAGCTGGGCATGATGGTGCATGTCTGTAATCCCAGCATTCAGAAGGTTGAGGCAGAAGGATCACTATAAATTTGAGACCAACCTGGGCTACACAGTGAGTTTAAGGCCAGTCAGAACTACTTAGCATACCCTGTCTCCAAAAAGAAAAATTAACAAGTCAAATAAATGCTGTATATAGATTTTATACTCAATTAATTATAAGCAGTATTTTCCACTAGTCCATGTGAATGATACAGAATAATGCATTCATTCCAGCATATTCATGCTTGCACATAAGACAGCTTGATCACTTTCACATACCTCCCTACTCCATTGGCCCTTCTTTCACACCTGCTTCTTATTCCTTTTCCTCTTTTCTAATAGTCTTCCTTACTTTAATTTTCTCTCTCACTCTGTCTCTCTCTCTCTCTTTTCACACAGGAGGAAAAAAATATGTGATACTTGCCTTTCTGAGTCTGGCATATTTCACTTAACATTATCATCTTCCATCCATTTTCCTACAAATGATGTGATTTCATTCTTTAAACCTGAATAATATTCCATAGTGTATATACACTACATCTTTTTATTCATTCATCAATTGGCAGGTACCCAAACTGCCTCCATAACTTAGCTAGAATGAATTGCACTGCAGTAAAATAGGTATCTGAAACACAGCAGAGTGAATCAAGAAACAAGATCTATCAATATGTGGTGGGCAAGAAACACATTAACTTGAAAGGAAATTCATAGACTGAAAGTGAAAGGAGAAAAAACAATGCTCCATGTGACAGGGAGCCAGAGAAAAGCAGGAGTAGCTTGCCCATCAACTGCAGAACGGGTAAGAAAGATATGGCATTTTTATACAATAGCAAGCTACTCAGCTATAAAGGATAATCATGAGACTCTTGTAGATAAATGGATGCAACTTGTGATCGTGCTCTTGGGTGAAATGGTTGGGACTCACAGGTGAATATCATGTTGTCTCCCTAGCATAAAAAAACTGAAGGAGTCAGTAGATCCAAAATTTACAGTAGATATTGTGAAAGTGAAAGGGGAGGAAACATCTTAAAAGGGAAGGTAGTAGCCACTGTTAATTCCCTATTGTTTTGTCTTAAAGTCCTGTATTGTTTTCATTGTTTTGTTTGGTTTGGTTTTATTCTGTTTTGTTTGGTTTGATTTTATTATATCTGATGGCATGGGCAGCTATTTCAAAGATAAAAAGACATATTATGATAGTCATTGTTGATTTCCTATTATCTTGTTTTGAAGTCCTGTATCACTTTCACTGTTTTGTTTTGATTAACTTTATTTTGTTTGATTTTATTCTCTTAAAAATAAAAAAAAAACCAGAATGAAAATTTAAATTAAAAAAAATATATAGGTGTCTGTATAGTATGTGGACTTTAATTCTATCACATACCTCAAAGTGTTACAGCTGGATCAAATAAAGTGTTTTAAATTCTGCTTTTTTTTTTTTCATGAAATGCACCATGGAGATATTTCAAGATGTGTAAAGAGCTGCATTACATACAATGAAGGATGAAAATGAACATAAATACAAAGACGATTCACTAAAAGCTTATTCTCACATCTGATGTTGAGAGAATCATAAGATGCTTTGGGAATTCAGAAAAAAAATATAATTCTAACTGGAAAAAGTACTATTCTTCATAACAGTTTAAAATGATACATCAATGAAATACAATGTTTTTCTACACCACAATTTCCTTAAACTCTAACATCTTAAACATTGGGTTTTCCATAACTGAGGATGGTTTAGCAAATTTAT
The DNA here is from genome assembly GCA_004365215.1 of Cuniculus paca. Lineage (NCBI taxonomy): Eukaryota > Metazoa > Chordata > Mammalia > Rodentia > Cuniculidae > Cuniculus > Cuniculus paca. Next base: position 3,205 of record RJWT010024052.1, on the reverse strand, counting down.
TGAAGAAACTGTATATTAAGGGCCTAGTACACATCATGCTGCATAGTATTTATATGAGAGTGAGGAAGGATATAAAGTGTGTGAGGTGGAGACAGCAATGAAGGAAGAGTGGATAGAATGTGATAAGAAAAGGGCACCATAGGCAGTGCAAATGAATGATAGCTCTAGGTGCCATTTCTTAAGAAATTTCTTAATTTCACCATAGTTACCATAGTTACATACTGTTCAAACAATAGGTTCCTGGGTTGTCTGTGAACTATTGATGTTTATATGCAATAGTTTTGAGGACAGACAGGTTTTCAAATGTATTGTTGATTAAGAAATTTGGGAATCACTGGATGAAATTAAGAACATTTATTGACCAGAAAAGAACACTTGAGAAAAATAATCTTTAAGGGGTAGATAAAGAAAAAGGGCTCAAAAGGGAAAAAGTCTTCAGGAAAATAATAGAGAATCAAGGAAGCCAAATATTTGAACAGCTTAATAGATAAGTAGAGAAAGATTCCAAAAGTAACACCCATAAATAAAATAAAGATTTATCTCCTTCTTGTCACAAGCAAGCCTATGTATGCCAATATGGCCATACAGCTCCTCAAAGTCATATAAGTTCCTTCCACCCTTTTTCTCTGTCAAACTCTAGTACATTGGCTTGGTATTGCTGAATTTGCACATGAAGAGAAAAGGATTCAAATTCCATAAATTAAATTTCTCTTTATTATTTATCTAAGTTTTTTCACATAACCAAAATTTGTTTTGAGAGAAGTTGAAGAATGTGTTTTCTAGTTGTAAAAGCATGTGATTAGGAAGAGGGAGAATGAAAAATTTTTTTATGTTGAAAATCACTGACTGTATATTTATATATTTGATTAACAATTATTTATTGAGCGACTGCTAAATTTGGTCATTATTCTATGGAACATGGATATAGACATTTAAAAAGTTCTCCTACCAATAAATTATATTCTAGACTGCAGAGAGTGGTGTTGAACAAATTATCAAAGAAATATTTAGTTTTTTTATGACAGAGTAGTACTCCATTGTGTATAAATACCATATTTCTTTTTCCATTCATCTGTTGATGGATACAGGCTGTTTCTTTTACATGAAAAATTAAAATTATAAAAAAAGAGCAAAATAAAAGATAGATAATAGGAAATGCAGAAATAGTTCCCTTAGAAATGGGAGAGGGATCAAGAGCTGGAGGGAGGGGGAAGAGAGGGGAAAGAAAAAGGGTAAAACGGAAATTAAGATATGTTGTGCACTTGTACCAATTCCACACAGGGAATGCAAACATTATATACCATAAATATGTACTAACAAAAATTTTAAAAAGTGATGTTATGTTAGGAAATAGTAAGTACCAAGGAGAAAAATAAACTTAAAGAATAGAAAAATAGAGATACTCTTTTCAGATACAAGAATCAAATAAAGTTTATTATGTTGAGAATGAAGCAGAGTCCTTTCAAAGACAAAGTATTGTGATGTCCCTCTTTGGAGCAGAATTTGTAACTTATTGTAAGCCTAGAACATTGGTTAGGACAGAATGTTGTTAGTTAGAAGGTGGTTCCAAATCTAAGTAAAGAATTACCTTTTGGGGTTTAGGGTCATTGTTTTAGCTTCATGAAAACGTATATGGAGAGAGGACGCTGTTGCGGTACCTATACTGGAAGGAAGAAGGGAAGGAGGAGCAAATTTATGGATAGATTATCTGTGATGATTTCATTACTGCTTAAGAAAAGGTAGAATGGCTTTGAGATGAGTGTATTGTGGGCTGGGACAGGTTGTTGTTGAGAATTATAAAGGCATGGGCTTGTTCTGGAAAACCTCAAGCAAATTTGAGAAGCCATGTCTAAGGGTGAAGAAGTGCATCATGGGACTGAACCTGTGCTGAGGCTTTTCTGAGTAGAGTAGTGAAAGAATACCTGTTCTAGGTAAGAGAAGGAAGGAAGAATGAAATGTAATGAAATAGGAGTTCATTCTACAGAGCAAAATAAATAGCCCTTTAGAAAAGAATTGAGTAGGAGTCCATAATTTCCAGCTCTGGATTATATCTGGGTTTACAAATTGTCCAAGAAATGTTTTATTTTTCATTCAGAAATGTTCTCTTTATAATTCAATATCTGAGATGTCATTTTTTTCATTACTGGGGATTGTAGGCAAGTGTGTCACCACTGAGCTATGTCTCCGCACATCAAATTCTAATGGAGTTAACTTTCTTTTTTGCTTTTTTTTGTACCAAAAATCAAACTCACACCCTCACGTTTGCCAGCCAGGCACTGTGCAATTGAGCTTTTTTTAAAGCTAATTTTCTTGTTTTAATTATGAAAGATTGTATTGTGGGGTGGAAAATTGCCTGCACATGAAGTTGAGATGGCAAATTATAAAATATTAAGAAATTAAAATCGTCTGTGAATCTCTGTCGCATTATGTCAGCTGATATTTCTTTAACATCTGTTAGTCTCTAGTGGACTTACTGGTTTTACTTCATGTAATAACTAGGGAAATAAGTGTTTCTGAAAAATAAAAACTATGCAGTTTCTAAATTATTTATTGATATTATTTATTTAGCATACAAACATCATCCTTTATATTGCATTCATTCATAGTACACCAGAGAACTGTCAGGACTTCTTGACATAATATATTTTTCTGGATAACTTGATTCCAACTTTTTCATTTTTTTCCTTTATATCTGTATATTTACATATTTCCGCTCCCATCTTTTTATCAGAAATTACATCAGTTGTAGAAAAACTATGGGCAAATCTGTTAGGTAGTTTTGCTACTGAAGGTAATACCTTGACATGACATTTTCTGTTCTTTCAAGCCTTTTAGCTTTCATCATTTTATATAAAATATTCATAGGTTCTATTCATTCGATAGTTCTTGGATTATTCCAAAATACTCTAATTTAGACCTTTGCTGGTGTTGCTATGGTTCACTTTCTTTCCAGCAAGCCTATTTTCTCTCATATTTGTTTACTTTTTGAGTATTATTATTTATTATTTTGACTTTCTCTGTTTGGTGTATATTCAGTTGCATTAGCTTGTTTTGCTTGACTTTTTATTACCTTTCTTTCTAGAAGGTAGAGCTGATTTCTGCATTTACATCTTATAATCTTTGACACTGAAGTGAAAGTCCTGTTTCCCTTTGCTGTCTTCTAAATCTTTAATTTCTCTGCTTGTATTTCTGTTTTTTACTACTT